>WOXC01006275.1:0-72500 GCA_011680675.1 Gymnobelideus leadbeateri | reverse complement strand
GGAAGTCAAACTAATGCCTTCACCATTACAGAAGTGCTTTCCAGCCAAAGTAGAAGAGCAATTTAGAAACTTAAAAGAGTTGCCCAGAATAGTTATCAGGGCAATATCTGAATATAGGTCTTCCTGACTCAAGGTCAGCCTTCTATCCAGTACAACACGATGCTTCTTTTTTTTATTCATAGGATTAATAAGTGCAGCAAATATTTATTGAGAAGGGGGTTGTGTGTGCTGAAGAAAATATGTAGTTCAAATTAGATAAATCATGGTCCTAAGGGAGAGTAGGGGGAAGAGATATAGCGAATTAAGACATAAAGTAGAACATAAAATATATTAGAGGTGCAAAAAGACAAGGAAAAATCATTTAAGTAACACTGTGGGAGGTCTGAGAGAAAAACGTAATTATCAACTGAGATGACCAGAAATACTTGACCAATCAACATGCTTTTATTAAGTAACTACAATCTGCTATACACTGTACTAAGCACAGAATAACAAAAAGGCTGGGGGGTGGGGTGGGAAAGGCACAGGGAGAGGGGCACGACCTGCTTTCAAGAAGTTTATATTCAATGAGGAAGAACTAACATGTACACATATAAGTAAATACTGAGATAAACACAAATTAATTTCAGGAGGGAAGTATTAGTACATCAGAGAATCAAGAAAAGGTTTATAAAACAAGCAGCACTTTGATCAGAGGACTTAAGAAAGTTATGGTTTCCTAAGAGGTAGAGGTGAAAAAAGAGGAGTTTGTGCAAGGCATAGGGCACAGACTATACAAATACACAAATGTAGGAGACAGAACTGGGAAATAACATATACAGGCATTGGGGTATAGATATCCATCTTGCCCTACTGGAAAGTTGGAGGGGGCATGAGGAAGGATATAAGAGAGAGAAGATTGGGGGAGGGGTAGACAGCAGAATCACTGTTTTGTGGTAGGGGGTAGGGGAAAGATGGGGAAAAATTTTTTAACTCAAAATCTTGTGGAAATGAATGATGTAAACTAAAAATAAACATAAAATTTAATTTTAAAGTGTTCACAAACAAAATATGTTAACTTTAAAAAAAATGTCATGCATGAGAAACAACAAATTTGGCTGGAACAAAGAGTACATCAATGAGAATAATATGGGGTAAGTCCAAAAAAAAATGTAGTTGTAACCAGATTTGAGGGCAACTAGGTTGGTACGGTAGATAGAGTGCTAGACCTGGAGTCAGGAAGACCTGAGTTCAAATCCAGCCTTAGAGACTTACTGGTTGTGTGACCCTATGCAAGTCATTTAACCCTATTTGCTTCAGTTTCCTCATCTATAAACTGAGCTGGAGAAGGAAATGACAAACACTCCAGTATCTTTACCAAAAAAAACCCCATGAATAGTCACAAAGAGTCAGAGGACTGAAACAAGTGAACAGCAGCATCAAGATTATGAAGGGTTTTATGCCAGAGGTATTTCATGAAGGTAATGGCATTGGGGTTTGGTTTCAAAGAATAACAAGGAATTCTATAAGTAAAGCCATACCAGGTATGAGAAACCACATAAGCAAAGGTATAGAGATGGGTGGAACATCAAATAAAGTCTATATTCTACAACTATTTTATAACCTGCTTAAGTTTGGATTTCTGCCTTTGAAAGGCATACATTTAGATTTTCTCAAATTAAATTCAGGGCATCTGAGGCCAATCACATAAACATAATAAAATCATATGTTTAAAACAAAGAACTGAGGGAAAGATCAGTCATTCCAAGTGGCTCTAGAGAATTTTCCTTACTTGCTTCTCCCCCTCTTTTCATTTGAGTAGGAGGCCAAAAAGAATCTGAATCTTGAGGTAGAGAGACTAAATGAAGTTTGGGAGAACTGGTAGAAGGGTTGCCCCTAAGATGTTGCTAAAAGGGTACAATGTACCAACTGGAAATTAAGAAGGAAGTTATAAGGACTTTATAAAACTAAGTCAGAAAGATGCTGTAAACAGAGATACTGGACTAAATGAACAGTGAACACAGGATTTAAAAGACTTCAAGCTTGCAGGAACTATTTAGCTATATAGTTGCACTATGTTTTTAGACTTTGGCCCCTAGAATGAGGATTCTACTTCTGGAGAGAATAAACACATCATGACCACAGTTTGGAGGACTGACAGAGTTCCTTATAAGAAAGAAAAACAAATAATTTTCTCTGGTTCAATGACTGGCTGCATCGGAGCCCCAGCTTTACTTAAATTCTTCAGTTCTAAGGTAAAAAAAGATTGCAGAGCCTACTCTCGTAAGATATAATACCATACCAGGGACTCAAAGCCAGAATTTGGAAGCAGAAAAGTTCCCCAAACACTTGCCCAGCAGAGCACCATCAAGCAGCAGCCATATAAGATTATGCAGGATATTTTTCTGTGACTGCAGATTACACAAAACAAACAAGTAATAGGCCCAACAGGAACAACTCAATGATATTACAAGAAACCACTGGTGGCCTGAATGTATTAGAGGTGTCAACTGTCCTACAAGTATACCCTGACCACATATATACATTCCTCCATATGTGTGCCCCAGATATATGTTCCCTCTTGTGAACTCCTCTACACCTGTACTCTGGCCCAACATGATCCATATGTATATATCCTATACTTCTGGCTACCCATTTCCTATATATGTGATAGACATGTTTTTCTTAGGTATGCCTACTCTTCCCAATGATGGTATATGTATTTATGGAGAACATGACCCATTTTTATACAGAAATACTCCATTACCATTTTTTATTAACTTTGAATTGTGTCTTGAAGCTGCCTGCTGATAAAAATATCAGGGGTCAACTGGTTCACAAAGTTAAAAGAATGATTTCCAATTTGGTAGGTATAGCAGCAAGCACTCCAGAATATCCAGGGTGGTTGCCAACTTGGTTTTTAGATCTGCTTTTCTAAAGGAAAGCAACTCAAAATGGGTTAACAATCTTACTTTAATCAATCAAACATATCATTTACCTAGTTCAGGGGGAAAAGGTCAGCACCCTGAACTTCAGAGTATACAGACAGAAACATTTCAAGCAGACAGGCCTCCAACTGTCCAACCATTACATCCATACCAAATCACAATTAATAGAGAGGGAAGCATCAACATCTGGGTTTTTCAAAGCTGGGGGGCTTTCAACAGCTGCCCAAAGTCTCATCTGGTCAAATCACACAACACTTCTCAAAGTGATCCCTAAAGCAAAGCCCCACATCAAGGATTATATAGCCTTCTGCTGGGTCAGGCTCTTGACCCATTGCTCAATCACAAAGTATCTCCTGAGAAACAAGCCTCCCACCACAGGCTCCAGGTGCACTTAAGCCTAAGGGCAGAGAAGATCTTAAAAATTTGCACTCCTATAACTGTAGGGTACAATGAACCAGTCAACAAAAAAGAAATGGTCAGAAATCTTGTAGGATACTCACTCATTCTTCCATGGTAGTTTGTTGTTAGTGACAACATACACACACACACACACACACACACACACACACACACACACACACACACAAATAGTAATTTTTTCCAGTCTCTTTTAAATGTTATTATCTGAGTATCTACATTTTAACATAATAAAATTATTCTTAAAGATTCACGTAGTTATTTCATGACATGTATTGTTATTTAGGTAGTTATTACAGGATATTTAGTATAAACGTCTTATTAAAATCATCGTTATTTAATGGAGTACTTTAAGTCCTATATTGTGCTTTATATGGAGAATACATAGTAACATATACTTCAATACACACATTCATTTTAAAGAAACTTAAAGGATGGCAAATATACGAACAATACTAACAATCTGGGGAAAAGTTTTGGGGAAAGCTTTATTTTTTACATTACCATAATCAAACCACTAATTTATTTGCTTTTTGTAACACATAGAACTAACCAGTTACAAAGTATCTGTGCTGTATAAACTCAAATGAAATCAGTCATTTTAACCTTCATAATTTAGGAGAACTAGTTTTTACTTTTAGTTCTTTCATATCAATTTTTTTCATGTAGAATGGTCAATCAAATAAAAACAGCATAAAACTCCAATAACTAATAACTAAATCTTTTTCCCTCTTTCCTCCATATTGAGTAGAATAATTTATCACAAGACAGATCAATATAACATAACTAGCAGACAGAAATTGAACTGAATATTCCTGTTAACTGTTTGCAGAAATACTCTTGTAATCAACTCCACAGGGCTCCTGACACTCCCTTCTCTCATCCCTGGCACTGGGGGACATGGGGGTATACATAGGGGGATAGGCATGATGGACACAGTATCACAACAGCAACATGACAAGAAGTTCTCAGTCTGTACTGCAGGATTTTCAGGTTTTCAAGGAGGTGGCATACAGCATCAGGGATGATGGAAATCAGAGAAAAGCAGTACATTATAAATGAAACCAGAATGTTGTTCCAGAAACATAAAAATCTTATGAATTCAGAACTAATTAAACAATGTATAAATGAATGCACAACAAAAATTGAAATATGTTTGTATCATCAGATCCTATACTCAAGGCAATTCACCTTCCTCCAATGACTCTCACTTCCCTAGAAAGTCGTGGACTTCAAACCCAGGAGAAGCTAAGTAAACTTTCCAAACCATTATGTCTCAAGGCTTACAATGAAGTTTCTCAATCCAAGAAATAGGTTCTCTCTCTGATCTGCAAGCCAGGCAGGGCCTCAGCACAGACTAGATGATGAATCTTTTCTCTTTGATTTAAGTCAAGTCAGAGAAAAGAAGGACAAAGAGTATAAATTTGTAGTTTAAGCAAACCAGATACCTAGATGATAAACTATTCAAGGGAAAGGATAATATATTCCCCAAATCATAAGAAACAGAAGGGATCTCAAAAGTCACTGAGTCTAATATCTGCCCAGACACAATCTACAACATCTCCCGTAATTAGTCATTTAACCTCTACTTGAAAGTTTCCATCATATGGTACTCACCACCCACTAAGGCAACCTAATTCACTTTTGAATACATACAATTGGAAATAAGTTTTTCTTTATGTTGAGCCAATATATCCCTCTCTGTAACTTCTACCCACTATTCCTGGTTTTGTTACTTGGTGCCAAGTCATCACAAAATAGTGGAAGAGCAGTGCTCTTTCAGGCAAAAAACCCAAGTTTCAGTCATGGCCCTGATGTTTACTAGCTATGTGATCTTGGACTAGTCTTTTGACATCTCTGTGCCTCGTTTTTCTCATTTGTAAAATGAAGTTATTAATGTATTACTTACCTCATAGGACTAATGTAAGGAAAGTGCTTTACAAACTTTACTATATTACAGTGAGTTGTTATAATTAGTGTTATCTTTAGATTTAGTCAGTTTCAACCAGGTGATTAAAACATTGATGACAGATAGGAACTCTTATCATTTTCTTATTTATCTTGAAACTCAATTTCTGTTTATCATTTTAGTTCTATAATTTAAGCCTGAAAATCAATATTCTTCATAAATCAATATTCTTCAAAAATAGGAGCTGGGTTCTGTCTTCTCCTCACAATCCACTATAGTGTCACATGTCATTGTTTTGTAAAAGTTGGAGGAATGATGATAGTAGAGTTGAATGAATTTGAAACAAATGACTAGTCTAAATGACTAGACCCAGTAAGCAGTGCAGTTGACAAATGTTTCGACATCAATTTGGAATAAAGTTTCTGGTGCAAGGCTTGAGGACTCTGCGCCATTTAATATGGATCAATGATTTGTATAAAGGCATAGATGATGGCATGCTTATCAAACATATCAATGGCAGAAAGATAATCCAAAATGTGCTAAATTGAGATGAAAATAACATTTAATAGGGATAAATGCAAAATCTTACATAGATTCCTCCCAAAATTCAACTACACCAAAGAGATGGTTAGATAGTGCTTGTCAGGCAACCAGATCATGATGCCTTAGCCCCAAATGGCAAAATCACCATAAGCCACTTTACAGCAACTATCCAATAATATACTCTTATACTTCTATAAAAGAGGTATAATATCATTGAGTAAGGGGATGACAGTCCTATTATACTCTTCTCTCATCATCCCACATATGGAAAATTATGTTCAATTTTTTGCAGCACGTTATAGGAGAAATAGATACAATGTCTAAAGCCAGAAATTTTAAAATGCTAGACCTGAAGGTCTAATATTCCAAGACTGGGGTCTCAGGTTCCAAACCAAACACCAAAGAATAAAGGCACTGAACACTAGACTTTATAGATCTGAGTGCATACTTCATATATAGCATACTTTTTTGGTGTCTAATCTCCTGCCATTCTGGGAAATAATTCCTGAACCAGTGCCATGAGTCAGTTCAGATCAATCCTTGGAGAGCAAGACCTTGAACCCAAATTCTGCCACCACTACCCTTGAATCCCCAGTACTTGGAGAGTAAACACTTTATCAAAGCTACCTTCTACCATCATGGAATAGATAAAGGAAGCAACAAAGTGTTATTTGGGTTAGCAATTTTCTACCTCCATTTTCCTCCAAACCCAGTTTTTCAGTTTCTTTTTTCTAGAGGGAAAACACCCTCCCCTTTCTCACCTTCTCCTTGTATACCCTTCCCTGTCCAACTCAGTCCTACCACTCCCTATCTTTTTCCTCTGCCCTCCCTTTCTGCCTCATCCTCTGGAAACCCAAACAAATCATTAACAAATTCAACATCTTCTCACATTCAACTCATCTTCTTGGGTTTATAGAAACTGAACTCCTGCCATACTATACTGCATTACTGTCTACCCTAACTAATGCTGACTGTTAGTAGGTCTTTCTCAAACCCCATAACTGACCTCATACTTAAACTTCAACATATGACATTGCTTTCTTTCTCAAATTTAGTTTTTTCAATTACTCATCATTTATTTTCTCCCTCTCCCACTACCCCTGGGGAAGA
This sequence comes from Gymnobelideus leadbeateri, assembly GCA_011680675.1. Lineage (NCBI taxonomy): Eukaryota > Metazoa > Chordata > Mammalia > Diprotodontia > Petauridae > Gymnobelideus > Gymnobelideus leadbeateri. The sequence continues at coordinate 65,594 of WOXC01006275.1, read as the reverse complement.
CAAAAACTTTTTTAAGGAAACATATAAAATCATGTGTAATGGAAATGCAAATTTAAAGATCTTCCCTGCCTTTTGATAGGCTTAAGAGGCTCTGAGAATCTTCCTTGATTTGAAGATATACTCTGCCCCCTAATAGGCTGAATGTGGTCACATGGATCCTGTGGCAGAAGGCTTGGTTTTCAGGAATGCCCACACCTTGATGCTGTGTGATTGGGCAGTGGGTCAAGAAGGTGGTTACATTCTCTGACCCAAGAGAAAGCTATATAATCACTGATGTGAGGCTTTGCTTTGGGACTCACTTTGAGAAGTGTTATGTGATTTGACCAGACGAGACTCTGGGGTGCCACTGAGAGCCCCCTGGCTTTGAAAACCTAGATGTTGATGCTTCCCTCTCTGGTAACTGTGATTTGGTATGGATGTATGTAATGGTTGGACAGTTTGGAAGACTGTCTGCTTGATCTGTCTCTCTCTCTTGTAACTTCTGTCTGTATACTCTGAAGTTCGGGGTGCTGACCTTTTTTCTCCTGAACTAGGTAAACAATATATGTTTGATTGATTAAAGCAAGATTGTTAACCCATTTTGAGTTGCTTTCCTTTAGGAAAGCAGATCTCAGAACCTGTGTTGGCAGCCACCCTGGGGATGCTGGGGTGCTTGCTACTACATTATGTAAAACAAATTTTCATGGGGCAGCTAGGTGGCACAGTGGATAGAACACCAGCTCTGGATCCAGGAAGACCTAAGTTCAAATCAGACCTCAGACACTGTGTGACCCTGGACAGGTCACTTAACCTTGATTTCTTCCAAAAGCAAAAATAAACAAAAGCAAATTTTCATATTGGCTATGACTAGAAATGTATTTCTCATTCTCTATATTTAGTCTGTCACCTCTCTTTTATGAAATGAGTAGCATTCTTCATCATTAGTCCTCTGAAATCACAGTTGATCATTGTATTGATCAGAGTTATTAAGACTTTTGAAATTTTTTTACAATGTTGTTAATTTTTAAATTATTCTCCTGGTTCTGTTCAATTTACTCTGCATCAATTTATACAAATCTTTCCATTATCTCTGAAGTCTTTCCTTTCATCATTTTTTACAGCACAATAGTCAAGTCATTGACTTGGGTTATCTCCAACCTTATCCTACATAATTGTTTGCATATTGTCCCTCCATCATACTGTGAGCATCCTGGGAGCAAGAGCCTATCTTTTATCTTTCTTTGTATCCCTAGTATAGTGTCTGGAACATAGAAGGCCCTTTATAAATGCTTTTTGATGTGCCTTGTTGACTTGAGGGGTAGGACTGCTAGTGCTACAAGTGAGTCAAAGGGCATGCATGGTTTCATCTTGGGTACTAAATTGCTTTCCAAAATGGCTTAACTAATTCAGTTTCACCAAGAGGGCATCAATGTGCCTATTTTCTGCAGCCTCTCCAATATTTGTCATTTTCTTTTTTCTATTAACGTTGCCTATCTGATGTTTATGAGGTATAACTTTAGAGTTCCTTTCTCTAATTATTATTGATTTGAGGCATCTTTCATATGGCTATAGATATCCTGGATTTCTTCCCTTGAGAACTTGCTTATTGATAACCTTTGATGGATCTTATTCTAAAAAATGAATTGGTTCCTTATATAGCTCGGAAGTGATAATTTTCTCTGAGAAACTTGCTGTAAAGGCTCTTCCCAGTAAATTGTTTCCATTCTAATCTTAGCTGCATTTGGACTTACAGCATAGATTTCTAAAGACTTTTTGTCTTTGGATGTTAAAATTATGTAAGTATTTCTTACTAATAACTTGGTGTCCACTTCTATTCAGAAAGAACAATTAGCAAGGAGAACAATGATGATGTCAGTGGCAAGACAGGCTGAAGTAATTTTGGAGAAAGCTGGAAGACAGGAATAGCCAAGCACATTCAAGCATAAAAGCACACTAGACCAACTCGTTTGCTCAAAATGTTTTAGTGGCTTCCTGCTGATCTAGGATAAAATTTAAAATTCTCTGAATGACATTTAAAACCCTTTATAGTCTGTCTGTAGCCTATTTTTTCAGGCTGATTCCACATTACTCCCATTCATGCATACCTCATCCAGGCCACATAACCAACATGATGTTTCTTATATGCAATAGTCTATCTCTTACCTTTGTGCCTGTGTACAGGCCATCTTTCATGCCTGGAATGTTTTCCTTCTTCATCTTGGCCTCTCAGAATCCTTAACTCCTTTCAGTGTTCAGCTCAATTTGCCACCTCCTTTTGTTTTTGTACATAGCTTATATTTAGTTATCTATGAATATGATGTATTTTCCCAATAGAATGTGAGATCCTTGAGGGCAAGGATCCTATCATCTTTGTCTTTGAGTCTTCAGTGCCTAAGCAAAGTACCCAGCTTTTTTATTACATGATTACAACAGAGAAACCCCTTCACCAAATTCAGCCTCCTTTTATTTGCTTTAGCATCAAAGCTTGAAAAGTCACTGGACCTCATTTCCCACTATCTCACCTGAGATTTTGTCTGTTCTAAATTTTGTTTATCCTACAGCATGACTGAAGCAACTTGTGGGATACAGCACGGTACGGCAGTACAAAGAATGTTGGGTTTGGAGTCACAGGAACTGGTTTTACCTGTGTTACTTATGACCTATGTCATTTAGTGCCTGGCATATAGTAGATGCTTAACAAATGTTTATTGACTAACTAACTGACCTTACTACCCTCCATGTACTCAGTGATACAATGACACTGGCTTCCTTGCCATTTTTCACACAAAACACTCTCAGAACTCCATACCTTTTCACTGCCCAACCCCCATGCCTAGAATTCTCTCCCTCTTCACCTCTGCCTCCTGACTACACAGATAAAATCCCACTTTCTATAAGAAGCCTTTCCAGATCCCCTTAGTACCTTCTCTCTGAGATTAACTTCAATTTATACTGGATATAAATGTTAGTACATAGTTTTTTCCATGTTTGTTTCTCCATTTTATTGTGTACTCCTGATAGACTTGTTTTTTCGGTTTTGGGTTTTTTTGGAGGGGTTGCCTTTCTTTGCATCCTTTGCTCTTAGCATAGTGCCTGGCAGGTAGTAGGTATTTAATAAATCATTGCTGATCTGTGGACAATTGAATAGAGGAGTGACATGGCCAGATCAATACTTCACAAAAACCACTTTGGCAGCTATATACATGCAATGGTGCTGGTATTATTATCACTATTTCATATATATATATATATATATATATATATATATATACACATATATATATATATATATATAAATATATATATATATACACATATGAGGAAGCTAAGGCTCAGAAATGTGTCTATGGTTACCTAGCTAATAAATGCCATATTCTGGGTAGAATAAAGGAATATCCTTGTTAACTTTCCAAAAAACAGTCATACTAATTATATGAAGTAAGTACAGTTAAATGCCTTTGATTTCAGTTTACAAAAACATCCCTAATGTTAAAGAGATGATCTCTATATCATGATGTAGTAAAAAAAAAAAAAAGGCCAGTGGACTACTTGTCAAGAGACATGGGTTCTAGTCCAGACTCTGCAATGAATGAGCTTGGAGAAATCACTTAACAATGGTCATAACACACCTACCATTTACATAGTAAAGTTTCTAAAGCTCTTTGACCTACCCACCTTCTTATCTTTTTTGATGATTCTTAGAATAATCACCTCTGACTGACAAACCAATATGATCCAGATTAGGAAACTGAGATTCACCACAGTTAACTGATTTGTTCAAGGACACAGACATACATAACAATCACAACTAAATCCAATTTCACTACATTTTAAACCATTCTACTTCCAATACCTCTGCCTCCATTGTTTCATGTAAAGGGGGTTGGAATGAATCACTTAAAGTCCCTTCCATCTTTAAATTCTATGAAACTACCTTCAACCCCAATAATCCTGAATGAAAGTTAGCAATGTGGTGGATATGGCACTGAACATAAAATCATGAGAAATGTAAAACGTATGATTACTAGTTTTATGACCATGACAAATTCCAACCTTTTTGGACATTAGTTTCTTCATCTTATTAATAAGGATAAAAAAAATACCTATAACAACGATCAATGTCTATGTATTGTAAACCATAAATTATTGTGTAATTATTATTAAAAATAAGTAAAATTCATTATCTTACCACAGCAGTTTCAAGTATTTAGAAAGTAGACTATTATGAAGCAGCCTCCATCTTTTATGTAATAGACACAGCCAAGTGTTAAGGGTACAATATAGAAAAAGAAGATCCTATATGTCTTGGGTTAAAAAAAAAAGCTGCCCTAATGACCACAATCACTAATTAGTTTTTAATTAGACATAATTTGAAACCTATTTCCAAACTTACACATTTAGTTCACTGCTGTAATGCCATTAGAGAAATATTCACTTAGAAAACACTGTTAATAAAGTGTTTAAGAAGTGAAGTATATTAACCACAACCTTCCAAGGCAATTGTTACAATAGAATGGGGCATAGAAAAATTTAGCTCGCTCATGGAGGGAAACAATACTTTCAACTGTTTGTAAAGGTCACAGCTGAAATGTGGCTTTCACCAAAGTCCTAATGAAAACCAAAAGTTCATTTCTTTAAATGCAGGCATCTGCTCAGAATTGTAGGTGGAAGACATGAGTAGTGCTTCCTACTAGCAAATATACAAATATGTTCCATTCTACACATTTGTTTTTAGTAAATATAACAATTGCTATTATACCTACTACTGAGAAATTTCAGTCACAGAACTTTAGATTTTGAGGTACTCAACAGCACCATTTTCTGACCCAAACCATGAATACTTCAATAAATGAGTGTTTAAATAATTTATTTATAGGGAGCTCTGAATCTATGGATATTGTTGCCTTTTTTAAATTAATTTTTAAGAAACCTTTAACATGTGCTTTTTGAAATAAAATTAATTTATTATATTTTATCTAATGTATGGAAGCTGCCAGTAGATTTTTCTCACATAATGAAATGTAACAATAAATTCTGGCAAAACGTTTAAACCTAAATTTTCCCAAAGGTCTCAAAATACTATCCTAATATTAACTGAAGATTCTTAGTATCCTTATTTTGAAGAAATACCAGCACAACTTTAAAGATGGAAAAATAGGTATAAATAACAAAAATTTACTTAGGTCATAAATAGACATAAATAACAAAGTAGATTGAGCAGATATATACAATCAAGACTATAGGTTTAGAGCTATATGGAATCTTAGAGATCATCCAGCCCAAGAGTTTTTAAACTAAGAATTTTGATAGATTTTGGATGGAAAAAAAATACATCTTTATTTCAAGGTAATTGATAGCCTTTGGGATGCCAAGTGTTTTATTTTGTGCCATTTTAAAACATTATTCTGATAAAGGGTCCATAGGCTTCATCAAACTGCCAAAAATTCCATGACATAAAAAAAGTCTAAGAACCTAGGATCCCAATCAACACCTTCTATTGAATTCAACTCAACAAGTTTTTATTGAGCATCTATTAGTACGTGTTAGGCCAGGGGTAGGGAATCTGCCACCTCAAGGCCACATGTGGCCCTCTAGGTCCTCAAGAGCAGTCCTTTGACTGAATCCAAACTTCACAGAACAAATCCCCTTAATAAAAGGATTTGTTCTATAAAACTTGGATTCAGTCAAAAGGCTGCATTCAAGGACCTAGAAGGCCATATGTGAGCTCAAGGCTGCAGGTACCCCACCCCTCTACCAGGCATTGGGGAAACACCAACATAACATGAAATGGTCCTTGCGTTTAAGGACTTGACATTCTACTAGGAGCATACAACATGAACACAGATAAGGAAATGCATACATACATGCATATGAATGTACATATAGATGTGTATACATATACGTATATACACTGTGTGTGAATATGCACACACACAGAATAAATACAACGTAACCTCAGAGGGTAAACACTATCAATGGAGGAGAGATGTGATCAGGTAAGGTTTCACATAAGAAGTAATACAAGCTGAACCCAGAAAGAGCTAAGGATTCCAAGAGGCCAATGTGAGAAGAGTACATTCTAAGCAAAAGATACACCATACACAAAAAAGGTGAGGGGTGGAACATCATATACATGAAACATCAAAATAGGTCACTTTGGCTGGGATATAGAATGAATGATGGAGAGTGATAGTTGTTTCTGAGCAAATTAGCTTTCTTCTGTAACCACATACTGTACCTCTAACCACAGCTGACCAAATGTATGTCATTCATCACCTTAAAGGCCTAACTAAATAAATGTGTGCAATTAGCAGGAAGACAGAAACATCAATAGTTAATTTGCAAGGCACTAACTATAACAGTTGGCCATGAGGTGAGGATGCAGGGAGAAAAGCCCTATGATCATCTATTAGCTATAATTAGCACTTTAAAGGACCCCAGAATATAGAGGATAAATGTCCTCTCAGAATCATAGCAGCCTTTCAGATGTAAAATGAGAGAGAAATATTTTTAAAATCTTGTGAAAAAAAATTCTACCCTAAACTGATACTACATTTTTTCTTAAACAATTGTAACTTTTTAAACAAATATAAACAGTTCAGTAGAATAAGTAGTTATAATAAAATAAAATGCTCCATTACCAAAGGAAGTCAGATACACTGATAAACCTTTATTTACTGTTCATTACTAGGAATAAACAGGTATATATAATAATAGGAAAGAAATGGGTTTTGCTCATTACTTAGAAAACAAGGAAATTCAGAACTGCAGGACCTAAAACAATCCCCACTGTCTATTCTATTTAACCTAACCTCTCCTTTTTCCTATTCTCACTTTTCATTTTGTTTTGTTTTTCTGCTTTTTTGGAGGGCACTTGGGGTTAAGTGACTTTCCCAAGGTCACACAGCTAGTTTTTGTGTTAAGTGTCTAAAGGCCGGATCCGAACTCAGCTCCTCCTGATTCCAGGGCCAGTGCTCTACTCACTGTTCCAAGTAGCCGCTCCCAACATTTTCTCACTTTGCACTCCCACCTAGCTCCCCCCAACCTTTTCTCACTTTTCACTCCCAAACAGTGTTCCCATCCCTTGATCAGCCTCCACTCTGCCTTCTTTAGGCTTATGATTAAAAATTAGAAAGAACCTTACAGTTTATAGTTCTAGCCCAATCCCTTAATTTTGCAGATGATTAAACTGAAGACAAGGAAACCTAAATAATGTACACAAATTCACACAGGAAATAGCATGGTCTTCTGACTCCAAATGCAGTGTTCTTCACACTTTCACACTACATAACATCCAACTAGTTTTTCACAAGACCTGCCTTCCCTTTCATTACTCCTTGTATCCTTAAAGCAGTATCTCATCATTTTCCATCACCAGGACCTTTGGAAGTTTTGTTCAAAATCTTCAAAGTCTAAATAAATGGAAAAAATACAAAGAAGTATAGCAAGATGTAGGAGGAAGAAAAAAATTAGACATAATGCATACCTTTCCAGTTTAAATAAAATCTTATTTCAGCACTGATTGACCTAAATAATAACTAGTCTTTCCATAGAGGCAAACATCTTTCAAAAAGGCAAAAACAAAGGCCTATTTTTACTTTTTATAACTAGTAAAGTATATTAAAATGCTATTAAATTAAGCCTTTGTTATGTTGTAATGGTAACTTAAAACAGACTTGTTTATTTTATTAAATTATGCATTATTAAAAAGTATACTTATTCTCCTAAAATTGTGGGACCTAGGAAACTGTTAGGGTCTTTCATAGGTCATTCAAGGATAAGAAGGATTAAAAAATTTCTGGATCAAGGAAGAATTATGGTGTACATTCTGATATTAAACATTTACTGCACTAGACCAAAAAAGAAAGAACCATTTCCTGAAAATGGATATAAATTGGAAAATAATTTTAAAAATTAGCCATGCATAATTATGAATATAGAACTAGGGGCAAAATCTTACCCATTATATAAAGACAATAGAAATATATGAAAATTTAAACAAATATATATATATATATGTAGCACATGCAAATTTCCAAGTATCAGCTAAATCCAAAATTGCAAAAGTTAACATAGTACTTTATCATCCACATTAATTAATATTGCTAAGCTTCCTGCTACCAGATACTCATGCTTTATCTCTTCCATCTATCCATTCTAATACCTGGGTCTAGCCAGTATAGGTATCTGGCCTTTTGTCCTGCTATGATACAATACCTGTCCCCATCAATAAGAGTGACCTTCAGGACCTAGACTTCCAAAGACTCTGCTTCTTTATTCAGGGGAGGAAAAAGAATAGGAATTAATCTACTGAGCTTTTGGATTCACCCTAGGGCAGAACTGCCTGGATATAAGAGTAGGGGAGTCAATCTGAAAAAGAAAGAAAACTCAAGAATGTAATTCTGAAGACACAAAGGGAAAAACCAATACTTAACCTTTGACCACTTATCTACTGGAAAATGGAAGAGTGATCATCTTTGAAGGATCAATATAGCATGATACCATGTGGTTCTTGACATGCCTCTGGAAAATGTATTATTTTTATTTTCCTCCATCCTAAGGCAAGAGGTTTGTTCTCACAACAGTTAATATTTATTCAATAAATGGGATTGTAGTACCAGTTCAGTCTGCCATGGTGGCATATCATCAAGTGAAATTGACAGTTTTCAAAGGAAAAACTCTAAGCTAGCAATAAAAATACATGAAAAATGCTCCAAATCAGTATTAATTAGAGAAATGAAAATTAAAGTAATGCTGAGGTTCCAACTCACACCCCTAAATTGAACAAGATAACAAAAAAATACAAAATGACAATTATCAGAAGGTATGGAAAAACTGGCACATTAATGCACTGTGGGTGGAATTATGAATTACTTCAGCCATTCTGGAGAAAAATGTAGAACTGTGCCCCAAAAGATACTAAACTCTGCATACTTTTTGACCCAGTGATAAAACTTATTAGACCTATAGCCTGAAAAGATCAAAGAATAAAAGGACATATGTGCAAACTGCTATATATATGTGTATATATATATATATGTATATATATACATATATATATACATATATATATAACTGCTCTTTTTATGGAAACAAAAAGCTAGACACTAGGAGGATGCCAATCCACCAGGAAATGGCTAAAGAAATTATGGCATATAAATGTAATAGAATGTTATTGGTCCATAAGAAATTACCTCAAAAAGGTTAACTATCCCAATTCTCAGAAAAAGGAATTTATTAGAATCTGAAAACTATAGGCCTGTAAACTTTAATTTGATTCCTGGGGAAATCCTAGAATGAACCATTAAAGAGATGATTAGTGAACATCTAGCAGATGCGGTAGTCATGATATCTGTCTTGGATAGACATTCATAAAACTTTGCAATTAGAAGGTTCTCAATTATCCCATGAAACTTTAAGGGAAAATAAAAACAACTCTACCAACTTCTTTACTAACTTTTCCAAGGAGGAACTGTGAGCCTTGCTTTTATTTGGTTCCAATTTACTTTTGATTTCTGATTTCACTTATAGCAAAAATGTTGTTATAAATGATAATAACTGACATTTATTTTTCACTTTAAAGTTTATAGTGCTTTGCATACATTATTTCATTTTGAGTTTAACAACAACCATATAAGGTAGAGAGTAAGGCTATTATTATCTACACTTTACAGATAGGAAATGTTATGTGATTTACTCATGCTAAGCAACTGTCAATAGTAGAATCTGAACCAAAAGCCAAGGTCAACATTATTTCACCATACTATGCTGCCTCCATTGTGCTCTTTAAAATATCTATTACATTCTCAACAAAATTCTACCACATCTTCACATTTTAACACAAACACTGCACCTATTTTAAGGAGGAGGCCCAAGTCAACTGTCTCCAGCAGAACACAAGTGGTTTATTCTGTGCTTCCCATTTCCAGTTCCTAACCATTATTATAGCACCATCTTTATATAATATAGCATCTTTTGAAACATGTATAATCTGTTTAAACAACTGCCTCATTCTTGTTTTTGTTGTATTAGAATACCTAATTTTCCCAACTTTTTCACCAACCTTTGAACCTGACTCTCTTAACTCTCTTAATGTATTAACTCTCTTAACTCTCTTAATGACTTTAGGACCTGCTTTATGGTACTAACTCTCCACCATTTCTTTGCTGTCATTCCAATTTTTCAACAAGAATATCAAAGCTCCTTTGTCCATCAATCATTTAAAGTCTAATTTAAATGCAGCCTCCTGCATGAATCCCTTCTGATTTCTCTAGTGAGTAAGAACCTTCCCTCTTAGACAAATTCATATAGCATTCTGCTTGACAACTCTCTAATGCACTTCAGCACTATTATATATTATAGTTATGTGTTTCTGTCTTTTCTCTCTTCAAAATTATAGATGCCATGAGAAAAGAATGACATGACATAGCAGAAAGAGCCCTGGATCTGTATTAAGCATACCAGAATTCAAACTCAGAGTCTGCTTTTTGCCTTTGGCTTCTCTAAACCATTTTCTTCCTCTTTAAAATAAGACTAGGCAAATAATAACTGATATGAACACAGTACTTTAAAGTTTATAAGGTAATTTAAATACATAATGGGGCTTAGGGGAGGGGTTGTAGTGAGCAGGCACAGTGTGTAATCACCCCATGGAGAAGACTGGCGAGTTTGCTTCTGGAAAAGGCATGATGTCATGTAATGGGATACTCCCTGATCTGGAGCATTCAACATAGAGTCTGTAACTGTGTCCAGGCTGCTTACTATGTAATGAAAAAGAAGGACTCCTGATTGGCTGCTTAAGTAGAGCTGAGGCTCAAAAAACTCTCACCAGCAATGTTTTTCTTTGTTCTGGTTCTTTCTCCTATATAACTGTAATTCACATGAGAGACACAATGATGTGAGAGATGTCTCAGGTGCTCCTGGTCCAAGGCCAAAATGTGGCCTACAAAAGCAAGCCCTTGTTCTTTGCCTCTGCATTCATTCTGTCCTGCTTTTCTGGTTGTTTAGTCATTGTTCAGTCATGTTCAACTATTTGTGACAACTTTTGGGGTTTTCTTCTCAAAGATATTGGAGTGGTTTGCCAGACAAGGAATCTGAGTCAAACACGGTTAAGTGGTTTGTCCAGGGTCACACAGCTAGCTACTAAGTGTCTGAGCCTGGATTTGAACTCAAGATGACTCTTCCTGACTTCAGGCCCAGCCCTCTATCCACTGTGCCACCTATCTGACCTGCTTCTAGGAGAAGGATTATTGGAGATAGCTATAAACTTATGAGCCTTGACATGTCAGAATACAGACCACCATAGGTTCAAAAAACCCACTAAACTTTTCATGTATTCTGGTTCTTCAAGCTCTCTGGTGGCTTACAAGTTTAGAATTGACCAACCAGTTTATCGTTGACCAGCCCAGAAGCTAAGCCCTGTGGAATGCCCTGAGGGACCTATCCCAGCAGTAACTGAGATAGGAACTCATCCAGAAGCTATACCTCATTTAGAAATTCAATCTGATGGGGAAATGCTTTGTGGAAACTTCATTAAGTTTTAACTTAATCTCTCCAGATACCTAAGTGGTACAGAGAAGAATGTGACCTCCCTCAAGTACTGGGAGGAAATACTTCTACTTTGGTTCTTGTTATATAATCACAGTAAAAACTAATTTTGTAAAAGCTAATTGGTGTTAATTGGTGAAGTGGAACTAGCAGGTAACAGTGCAGGGAAACACTTCAGAATGAAAGATCAAGCAGATATCATTAGACAAAGACTTCCCCAAACCCTTAGGGATACCCCTAAATAGTGATACAGGTAGCTTCACTCAGCTAGAGTGAATTCAGTCTCACTGCACAAACATTTTCTCATTTGAGTTTCTACCTGTGAGCTAGGAACTACAGGGTCTGTTATACACCTGCTCCAGCTGAAGAAAGGTTAAATGATTTGCTGATGATCACAGTTAATAGGAATCAAAGGAAGGAACTGAACCTAGGTTTTCCTGACTTCAAGCCTATCATTCTATCTCATGCCATGCTACTATTGACTAATTCACAGGATTAAATGCAAATTACTGATTCAAAGCTGGAAAGGACTCAGATTTCACTTATTAGGACTCTCATTTTACAGATGAGAAGAACACTGAAGCCCAAAGAGACTTGCCCAAGGTCACACATAAAGCTAAGAACAGATGTGAGATATGAACATAGATACCCTGCTTGTAAATCCATTGTTCTTCCCTCTACTTCCTCCAGCTTTGATATTTTAAAGAACTATGACTTAGATCAGCTTTATATCCTATATACCCTAGATGGCTACTCTGTACATAAGAGATGCTTAATAAATGTCTGCTGAATTAATGGCTAATATGGAGAATAGCCTGACTACAACAGAAGGTTAATATGGAGAAGTATAAGGAACAAGATTAAATATTTAACCATAGCAAATGGGTTGCTACTCATTACAAATGAATCCTGTCTATTCATAAAAGCCTCCCTTAAAAATACTATGGGGCAGACAGTTTCCTTGCATATTTTTTTTCATTTTCATATTTTTCATTTATTAATACTGGCATACAGTTGGTTTAAATTAGTGAGACTGTGTTATATTCTATTTCACCTATTTTTTCTATCTTACTACTTTTAAAGATGTTCTTTATACTTTAGCCATACATGATTTAAAAGAAATCAAAAGCAGGCTTGGTGAATCATAATTTTATCCATTAAAGCTAAACACTAGAGGATTTCTACTGTTAATGTATAAGTAGACAGTTATTCACTGGGGAAATATACCTACAGGGCCTCTCAAAGCTATAAACAAAAATCTTTTTCAAGATGCTGTTAGGTCTCAGGAACTTTATGAAAATATATTAGCCATTTCTTTTCCTTCAAAATTATGCAGTAGCCAAATGTTAGTGTTTGATATTTTAGAATAATTTGGTATCTGGATTTAGTAAGAAAGCTTGAATATTAATACAAGTATATTTCCAATACCTACAATCTTTTAGCAATTGATATGTTTTCAAACTTCATATTGAAGCATGAAAAATTCAAACAACCAAAGAAAGTTCCATGACACAAACAATAAAATATTTTTTAACCCACTGATCAAGTATCTAAAATATGTAATGCAGGAAAACCCCCCTACAAATGTGCATGAATGCACACAAACACAAACATACACACACATACTTAATCACAAGCTATCAAAAACTTGAATTTTGTAAAAGGTCACTACATTTTTTAAAAAAGTTTTTTTTTCTATGTACACTGGCCTAGAACAATCCACTTAACCTCACTGAACCTTTATAAAAGCTTATGCTTTTGCAAAGTGAGGAGGTTAGACAAATACTATGAATTATAAGAGAAATATAAGCCTACGACCTTAAGGGTTTTATAACTGTATAAATTTATAATGTATAAATGTGTAATCTATGTCACTCTTCATGAAGTAGTCTAATTGACAGCACAGGAAAGATGTGGTTTACTGACAGGGGATAATCACAGTTTGTAAAAAGTATTTCTAAGTGATTTTAGGGTATGGACATCATTAGGTAAGGGGATAAGCTGAAGGAAATAATTTGAAGTTAACATGAAAATTAACATTCAATAGAACTGATAGCTAGTCAACTAAAGAGGAACTTCATCTAAACTGGATAAGGCTTAAAGCCCTGAAAGCACTTCAATTACAAGTCATGTTTAGAGCACCAAGTTGACAATCTGGTGAAGACTTCTAATAAATATTTTCTAATTGATTGAGATCTCTAAAGGAAACAGAAAATGAAAATTTATTATTAAGTTTATGCATCTGTGATTTACTCTTTTTGTTATATTTACTTCTGCTTAGTTGTTTATAAATTGCTATAATTTTATAGCTTGTTAATAAATTCTAAGGGTCCAAAGCTCTCACTTAAGTTCTCTCTTTATCTAAGTCTGTACAACCCTGAGACAGTCACACTTTTCAAAGTCTTCACTTACTTTCATATTTTTTCCATTTACCAAAGACCTGGTACCAGCTTATACCTAGTGAGAGCAAAATATGAGGCAAATTTTCTTAGAATTGTAGGTACTTTGGGGCAGCTAGGTGGCGCAGTGAGTAGAGCGTTGGCCCTGGAGTCAGAAGGACCTGAGTTCGGATCCAACCTCAGACACTTAATGCACACACTAACAAAAACCTAGCCGTGTGACCTTGGGCAAGTTACTTAATCCCAATTGCCCTCAAAAAAAAAAAAAAAGAATTGTAGGTACTTGTATATTTTCTCTCAAACCATCAAAAAAATTAAGTGATACTAAGGATATAATACATTGGTCATTAAATGTTCTAGAATCATAAAGTAATTTATTTTTATTTTGCAAATATACTAGAAAATGTATACAATGGTTATTTTTCTCCCTTTACAAAAGTGTTACAAGGATTTCAAAATAAACTTCAATGAAATTAAAACTCACTGAAGTAGCTTATAAATAATTGTTAATTATTCTGCTCTCAGAGATGATGAAGTTAAAATATTGAGAAATTGTCATTTATTTTAAAGCTGAAAGAGAAAATTGGAAGTAGATGTCAAAATTATCCACGAAAGTTGGCTCTCTGTTTACTTGCCTTGTAAAAGCCACCAAAAGGAAAGGGGAAATGGCAATAGCACAGGGTCTCCAGATTAAAGAATTAGAAAAACAAGCAGAATGTTAACAAAGTGGTGGAGAACAGTTCTGATATCTTCAAAAATCACCAATAAGGGGAGGCTAGATGGTACAGTAAATAGAGCACTGGTCCTGGAGTCAGGAGGACCTGAGTTCAAATCTGGATTTAGACACTTAACACTTACTAGCCATGTGACCTTGGACAAGTCATGTAACCCCAATTGCCCTGCCCTCCCCCTCTATAAAGAAAAAAACATCACCAAGGAGTCAAGAATTATTTTTTTAAAAAAGATTATCTGTTATCATTAAGGTAACTGTTACCAGAAAATTAGTGATTATTCTATGTATAAATTCATTTTTATTTGTTTAAGCTTATATAAAAAGGCAGCTATTATTGCTACTTCCAAATAGTCATCTCTATTGCTATTATTGAAACCTGGGAATCACATTGCCCCAAGACTTAATTTTGCTGAGTGTTATTGATACTACCACACATAGCTATTCAAGGTAAGAGTTTTTACAACCCTCATGAAGCATTCAGAAAACCTTCTACTTAAGAAATACTACTTAATGAACTGTCCAAATCATAATTTTAGATAATACTGAGGGGGAAAAAACAACAACACAACAATAATAATGATAGTAGCTTACATTGCACTTTAAGACTTGTAAAGAGCTTAATATAAGTTATCTCAAATGACCCTCACAGCACTGGGAGATGCTTTATGTTGTTATTGTTGTTGCTATTATTATATTATTATTCCTGTTTTACAGATGAAAAATTTGAGACAGACAGAAATTAAATTATTTCTTTTTTTTTTAAACAAATGCTTTATTAACTTCTGTTTTACATCATTCATTTCCGCCAGATTTTGAGTTACAATCATTTTCCCTCCATTATTCCCCTACCCAACCTCCCAGAATAGTAGTCCCACAAGATATCGCTTCCTCCAATCTGCTCTCTCCCAAACCTTCTCCCATACCCCCATCGACTTTTCCATTAGAGGAAGGTGAATCTTTGTGTCCCAATGCCTGCACATCTTATCTCCCTATTACAAGCAAAAGAGTATTAATAATAGTATTTATATATATTTGAAACATTTAATGTTATGACCTCCCATTTCAGATCCATTTCCTTTCTCCCTTGTCACCCATTCCTTCTTGGGAGATAAGTAATTCAGTATATGTTGTACATGTCTAGCTATGCAAAACATTATCATAGTAGATATATTGTACAAGGCTGCTTATAATTCCCTCCCACTCATTCCACCCCCACCTGGTCCATTCCCTACATGATCCTGTCCCTCTTCTATAGTGGGTACTTCCAACCTCCCCTCACCCCAAGGATGCCCTCCCATCCATCATCCCTCCTCTCGTCCCCCTTCCCCCTATCCTGCTGTAGGTTGAGATATCCCATTTAGTATGTATTACATTTTCTCCCTGAACCAAATTCAATGTGAATGTGGTTTTGCCTTTTTAGCCTTCCTTATTCTCCCCTCCTTTGCAACCACTTCCCCTTGCTTCTTCTACATGGGATAGTTTACCTACCCTGTCTCTCCCCATCTCCTCTTGCCACTTTCCTCTCTCACCTCATAATTTCATCCCTTGAGTATTCTCCCTTCCCAACAAATTCAACCTATGCCCTCTATCCATATATAACTGTATCCATATACACACACATTCACATATGTATCCATATGACCACACCCCCTTCTTCCATTATTTTCATAGTGAGAAAGATATCATCAGTCACCGTTATTGCTTTTCCATATAGGAATGTAAATAGTTCAACTTTGATAAGTTCCTTTTGATTTCTTTTCCCTGGTTACCTTCTCAGGCATCTCTTCCTTCTTGTGTCTGGATGTCAAATTTTCTATTCAACTCTGGTTTTTTCCTCAAGAATGCTTGAAAGTCCTCTATTCCACTGAATGACCATATTTTCCCCTGAAACAAAATACTCAGTTTTGCTGGGTAGGTGACCCTTGGGTTCATTCCCAGTTCTTTTGCCCTCTGGAATATCATATTCCATGCCCTTCGATCCCTCAGTGTAGAAGCTGCCAGGTCCTGGGCTATTCTGATTGTGTTTCCACAATATTGAAATTGTTTCTTCCTGGCTGCTTGTAGTATTTTCTCCTTGATCTGGGGATTCTGGAACCTGGCTATAATATTCCTGGGAGTTTTCTTTTTGGGATCTTTTTCAGGAGGTGATCGGTGGATTCTTTCCACCTCTATTTTGCCCTCTGGATCTAAAACATCAGGGCAGTTTTCCTTGAGAATTTCTTGAAGGGTGATTTCTAGGTTCTTTCTTTGATCATGGCTTTCAGGTAGTCCAATAATTTTTAAATTGTCTCTCCTGGATCTATTTTCCAGGTCAGTGGTTTTTCCCATGAGATATTTCACATTGCCTTCTAATCTTTCATTTGTTTGGATCTGCTTAACAGCATCTTGATTTCTCATAAAGTCATTAGCTTCCATTTGCTCCAGTCTAACTCTGAAGGAATGAATCTCCTCAGTGAACTTTTGAGATTCTTTTTCCATCTGGCAAATTCGACTTTTTAAGGCATTCTTCTCCTCATTGCCCTTTTGGGCCTCCTTTGCCATTTGAGTTATTCTATTTTTTAAGGTGTTGTTTTCCTCAGTCAGGCTGTTGACCCTCATTTCATACTTTTCCTGCATCCTTCTCATTTCTCTTTCTAATTTTTCCTCCACTTCTCTTATTTGATTTTTAAAGTCCTTCTTAAGGTCCTCTATGGCCTGCAACCCGCTCATGTTTTCCCCTGGGGCTTTTGGAGCAGGACTTCTGACCTCACAGTCCTTTTCCTGCTCTATGCCCCCAAAATAGGAGTCTAGGGTTGCATTTTTTCTGTTTCCTTTGCCTTGGCATGTTGCCACTTAATTGCTTGACTTTTGGGCTTGTTGCCACACTATGGCTTTAAGGCCAGCTAGAGGAATTTTCGTCCCGAACGTGTGGGGGGCAACTTCCGTTTCTGGCAAGCTGTAAACCCACCCACAACTTCCACCCTAGATCACAATCCAGATCCAGGGAGGTTAAAGCAAGAGCGATTACCCCCCAAGACTGATCGCTGGATCTCCCCACGATTTGTAGGCTGGGAGCCAGATCTGCCTCTGAAAACTACAAAATGGCGTGTCTCCTCAGCGGCTTCTAGCCCCCAGGGGAGGGAGCTGACGCATTCCCCAAATACAGGTCCCAAAGTCCATAGGACACTAACCTCTTACTTTGTCCTAGGCATGTCTATGTTGATAATTCTGGAGTCGCCAGGGTTCCTGGTGTTCTGGGGTTCCTCCAGCCGGCTGCTGGCCCTGTCGCCCTGGGGCTAAAACCTCGGCTCACGGCTCACGCGGACCTGGGCTCCGCTCCTGCGCTCTGCGCTCTGCGAGCTGCCAGGTCCCAGACCACTGCGCTGGTCCTTCCTGCAGGGCTGCTGGGCTGTCCTCAGCGGGAGGTTAGCTTCTCTGTGTCGTTCTGTGGGTGCTGGGGCTCTAGAAGTTGTTCAGAGTCCCCTTTTACATAGTTTGAGGGGAATCTGGGGGCAGAGAGGCTTGGAAGAGCTGTTTCTACTCCGCCATCTTGGCTCCGCCCCCAGAAATTAAATTATTTACCTATGGTCATATAGCTACTAAGTGTCTAAGGTTGGATTTGAACTCCCAACTCCAGATCCAGAGCTCTATACAGTAAATTACTTAACTGCCACAATACTCTGAAAATCTCTGAAACATCAAGTACATGATGTGCTTAAAGAAAACAGAAATTTAAAAAATTTCATAAACAAGAAAATAGAAATAATAGTGTAGAATGTATCCTGTCTACTCTACTTCTTATTTTGGTAGTTCTATTCATTCATTCATAAAAACCTTTAGTTCATAATTTCATCAGTTTTGCTACTCCTTTCACCAACACATATGATGAACACACCAATATCCCTTAATGACTTAACAAATAATCTTTATTAATTGCTGTGGTCAAAAAGCTTCTTTACTTGATAATCCAACTTACTTCAATTAACACAACCAAATTTAGCAAGGATATTTAGACCACAGGTACACAGTCCATACCCAAAGCCTTCTTAGCTTGGTAAGTAAGACTTGTTAAGAGTTTATAACTGGGGATATGCTGGTAAATGTTTTACAACCAGCTCTCTGGGAGGGGGGGGGGAGGATATTATTCTTAGATACACTTTTAAGTTTAATCTACATTATTATTTTTTCTACCATTTTCTTAAAACTAGGCAATCAACAAAACTATCAATCAAGCCCTGAGGTATAGTTTCTGTTGATATCTAAGATGGAAATGGCCATGCTGAAAATTTAATAATTGGCTCTCTGGAGCAAGTACAAGCTGTCTCCAGCATTCCCTGTTTATATTCCCCTGTCATAGCCATCATAACCCAAGTCATCTCCATCAAACAGTAAGGCTTTAGCATATACTCTGCTGGAGTTACTTAAGTACTGCCCTTATTTGTTTTTAAATTTCATGCCATCAATCAATCAAAAAGTATTTATTAAACACTTATTATATGCTGGACACTGTGCTACATTTTTTTACATTTGCTACATGCAAATACAATCAACAAAATGATCTCTGCTCATGTAATATTGCATATATGTACTATGTTTCATATAAGAAATTCATGGTTCTTTAGAAATTCAATGTCTTCACCATAACCCTTAAGTAGACATGAACTGCAAATAATGACCTTTCATATCAAACCTACTTATCTCAGAGAGGTAGAGCTAAAGACTAAAGAAATCCATGCTATCACCCAGAGTAAGGCTGACCCCAGACAGCACTACTAAATACCCATGTGCTTGCTCTGTAGTAGAACTAAGTCACTGTTAGAAACACTGAATTTACTCACAGATGGCCAGGAATGCAAATAACATGATTCATCTTGCAGACTGTATCTTCTACTTTTTAAATACATCAAATATCTATGATTTAATTAATATATGAAGGGACTCCCTCTGATAATACAGATTGCAACCTCACTAAGAGTTAGCAGACAGTTGTGAGTACTATAGCTGAAAAAAAAATCATCCACTGGGCAAACTTCTTTAGGTAAGCCTCATGCCTTCCATTATATACTATATTTGTATTGGAAATAGAGATTTTCATCTTCTAACATGAAGAAAATTACTAAAATATATTCTATCATCATTGATCTAATGAGTTTATTGAGTAATAATTTCTCCTCCAATGTTTCCAGAACACCTTAACTCTTAAAAAGGCTAACAGAAACTGGAATTAGCAATGCCATTTGTCCCATTAATTAGAAAGGCAACAAGAAAAAATCCAAGATCTTTAATGCATTCATGTCTTTCCAAATTACTATAAATCAATAGAACCATAGGATTTCCATAACTGAAAAATATCACTATAACCACCAAAAAAAAAAATAGACTCGAAGCCCTATATCAACAATCCCATAATTTTTTGTAAACTCTATCCCATAAATTGGACATCCAATTCACAAAGTTTCAAAAACTGAAGGGACTTCAGTAGTCATCAAGCCAACCTATACCTGAAAAAGAATCCTCTCTGTAACATCTCAAAAAAGTGACCTTTAAGACACTTTATGAAAAGAAAACCATTAGCTACCCAACAGTCATTCTATTTTTTGGGTGTCTCTTCAATTACTTTTATCATGTTCACTACAAGATGCATATTGAGTAAAAAGTACACATCAGCACAAAAAGTACAATATCAGTACATAAGCATCAGTACATACATCGTGATGGGTCAGATCCTCAGAACTCAGCTGGCTACTCTCCTCCCAGGGTTCAAAAGATAACTTGAAGGACTATCTCTTCTGACCTACTGCAGGTAACAAGGCCATACCTAGTTCATTCCAACTTCAATATTCATTCACCTACTATCAGGAAAGAATAAACACAAGGAGTGAAGAAACAAAGGGTCATGCATCCACAGTCACAGCATATCATGAAAGGAGACAAGGCAATGAACAGTACCTCTCTCCCCTGTTAGAGGTTCATGACTAAGGAAGAGAGAGCTCTATTCTCTATATGTGTTTTGTATACACACTCAATTCCAGTCCAGCAGCCAATTTAAAAGTCCTTCATCATGATTCTGTAAACAAACAGTCACAGGACACCAGATCCAAAATAGGAAGAGCCCTTCCATCACATTACACATTCCCAAAAGCAGGATCACCAAGTCTCCATAAGTTGATACACGACTGAGTATAAAATATAAGCTCAATGAACTGTGCTTCCATCATCCAGCAATACTTAGATCAAGATTAATCTGTCTCTGAAAATGGCATGCATCACCCACAATGTTCTAAATTCTCCCCACCACGGCCAATCAAAAGAAGTCTAATTCCACTTGACAGCCCTTTGAATATTTTAAAACAACTTCCATCCCAGCCCTCTTCCTCCTCCTTCTCCTCACCATTCCAAGTCTTCTCTTTCCTAATTCTTTCAACCAACTGATCCTCATATGACAAGAATGCAAGGCCTTTACCAGCCTGGTTGCTCTCTCCTGGACACTCTCCAGCTTATCAATGACTTTCCAAATCCACAGCATTCAAAACTGAAATCTACAAAGAATGCAACAACCCCATCACTACTTTACTCCTAGGTAAAGAAATTCCTATTTATTTTCTAAAGAAGCAAAGATCAATTTAGTTTTCTTGGCTTCTGTATCACACTGCTGATTCACAGTTTGGCTTGCAGTCCATTGAAACCCCCAGATCTTTTTCAGATGCCCATGCCCATTTTGTACTTGGGAAGCTGTTTTAACCTAAGTACAAGATTATATTCCTACTAAATTTCACATAATACAATATTTTAGCCTGTTACAATCTTTTTGAATGCCATCCAGTGCATCAGCTCTCCCTCTTAGCTTTGTGTCTATGCAAATTGATAAGCTTGTCATCTATGTCATTACCCATGTCATTGACAGCCATGTTAAACAGCACAAGGCCAATAACAAATTCCTAGATCTTACTCTAGCTTTTTATTACCTAGTTATCTCACATTTATTTCTTTACCCTCAAGATCACAGGATTTAAGAATTTAAAGGAACTTTGAAAATCAACTAGTCAAACTACCTCATTATACAGATTAGAAAACTGAAGTCCAGAGAGTTTAGCACTTTATACCCATAGTCCTCTGCCTCACTGTATGGGACTGAACCCAAACACGTCTCTGAATTGAATTGGTGAATTCCCTGCACTTCCCCTTCTTTCAGTATCTCTCACCTGTGTTCCTTTCCCTATCAACAATGTGAACAAATTTCCAGATGGATCTATGAATAGATTTGGGACCACTCTGACTTGAATCCTTGACTGCAATAGATAGCAGGCTAAATTCTGGCATATGAGTTTTATTTTAAATTAAACTTATTTTAAATTAAGCATGAAGGCTCCACATTTATCATATAACAATAATGGTCTCAACTTATTTTTACCCAGACTTTTGATTTAAAGCAAAAAAATATATATATGTTGGGTACCCTAACATGAATATTTATAGAGTTGTCTGATGTGTCTTTACTTAAAAAAACATCTCTAGGCTTATGAGAGACTGCACTTTAAAATAATTAAAATACTTCCTATTATTGATATATGAAATACACTATAAAGTCTCACTATAGTGAACACCTCTATACAGTAGTCATTCAAAAAATAAGTATAACTGATTTGAGGCATTTGCACTGTAGTGCTTGCCATACTATTTAAAATTGTTGTCCTATATGAAGCAATTATCATTTTTCCATATTCACTTTACCAAAAATGTACCAAAATCCACAACCTCAATTCCCAGATAACATAACATAACAGAGCAAAAGAAATATCTAGGAGTTTGTAGGGTGAAAGATGTAAAGCCAGTATGCCTCCCTGTCTCCAATATTTGCTTCGGTGCTTTTCTTTTTCAGCATGTAGTATCTTTACCTTTTCCTAGAGTTTCTGAAGTATTCTGCAATTCCTATATAACCAACACATCCACTGTGGAAGAGAGAACAAAAACCATCCTTCCATCACAATACTTTTATTAGTTATCTCTGTTCCCAGTTCCATCAAATAAATCCTCAGAGGATATCTCCTTGAAAGTTTTTGATAACCTGCTTTCTAGCCCCACAAGACTGGGTAAGGTGCATTTAAGAATTATAATTTCAATTTACTGAGAGAATTAAAAATGTTTCCTACAGTTATAATCATTATTTTCTTTACAGTTTCGATTTTAATATATAACCTTTTTCCAAAGGCTTACGATGACAATCAGCATTAACTTCCTTCTTGACAAATCCAATGTGGTATTTCATCCTCCTTAACCTTTCAGGAATATCTGGTAACAATAATCACTATCTCCTTAAAACTCCTAACATTGTTCTTTCCTGGTTCTCTTCCTATTTTTCAGATTCTCCCCTCTTTCTCCATCTATGTTTCAAGTTTTTCCTCCTCCTTAGCTCCTCTTACTCTGGACATTCAAGGCTTTATCCTAGCATCTCTGCTTTTTTCTCTCTCTACTCCTTTGGTATATTTATTCACTCATATGGTTTCAACTATCACCTCAACACAGATGCAGATGACTTCTTTTCTTCTCACAGGCATTCCATTTCAGTATTTACAAATACCTACAATTGGAAATACTACATCACCTCAAGTGTAACTATCCAAAACTAAAACCATCATCAGATGTTCTAGTAGCATGATAAACTGGAGACTGTACAAAATAAGACCAAGCATTAACTTAAGCTATAAAACAAAAAAGAGGTTTTCTTTTAACTTTAAACAGTACCATGTGACAAAACTGGCCACAGAGACAGATTAATACCAAGAGTAAGCACTGGCTTTAAAAATAATAAAATAAAACAAGTGCAACCTACTACCAAATTATGTCCATTTCTAACTTAATTTACTAATAAAGTACTTTAAAAGAAGGGGGAAATGTTTTTTAAAGTACTACAAGAAAAAGGAATATTTCCTTAGATTCCAGTAGCATATCTTTTTTTTTCTTTTTTGGGGAGGAGGGAAGGTAAGGCAATTGGGGTTAAGTGACTTGCCCAAGGTCACACAGCTAGTTAAGTTTCAAGTGTCTAAGGCTGAATTTTAACTCAGATCCTCCTGACTCCAGGGCTAGTCACTATGCCACCTAGCTGTTCCCAGTAGCATATCTCTTAACAAGTTTACACAAATGTGTTTTCAAAATCATATTTTACCTAAAAATGGTTAGTTGTTGTTTGTACTTTAAGACTGAGGTTACTATCATGAGCATATCCATGATTTCCCTTTGTAAATTACAAATGACTTCCACAGTGATTACCATAGCCCAATACATAAGCACCCCTGTGTGCCTTTCTTCTATTTGGGGGGTTTGGTATGACTGAGGAGTAAGGATAGGAAGTAACTAGACACATAGATGTGGGAATAAAGATAGGTCACAGTCATGGAGGATCACCAGAATGGTAATGGCAGCTGACTTAACCTTCCTGACAGAGTTGATCACTAAGACCATTCACCTTGCTCCATGACAGAAGCAGTCAACCAGCCAGCCAGTCATAATCAACAAAGCCAAGACTGAGAAGCCACAATACTCACATGTTCTTAAGTTTCATAGCCTGGCCTAAATAAATTTCAATCCTAAATTAAGAGTTTCTATGCCCCAATGTGATTGAGTACTGTCAGATACATTAGTTGAACCTGAACCTCCTGTGTAAACTATTATTAATACTTCTTTGCTGGCTGGAGAGAGGATTTAAACCACACATTTCTTAGAATGTTTGGGTTCTGATTGTATCTGGTAGGGGCTAGAAAAGTAGTGGGATCACAGAGACTTTGCACACCGATCTTTTGTTAGCATGTACCACTATTTTGCTAACCAATTCTATGCTGAATAAAAATAATGGTATGTGGTGTCCAAACATGATTGTCTATTTTTGTGGTGTCAATTCAATTATACCAAGGTCATATGTCTTGGGCTCCCTGTAGTAGAGAAAATTCAAGACCAAAGAGGGATTTTACCACTGTGTAGCATCTCAAGAGCTGCATTCTTATTATATAAATCCATACAACTCTTGACTCTGAGAAGATACCACCCTATAGAGTAGAGGTTACTAGGTCAATTCCTAAAGGAATTCCAAATTCACTCAATTCTCTGGTCAAGAGAAAATAGGATTAGGTAAACCCCTAATATGCTCACAAAGAGTTAATTAAGAACTTATGGTCGATTATTCTGGTTTTCTAGACAAGCATACTTTATCCTATGGACCTGCAATCTCAAAGAATCTCAGACAAGTAGTCTGGACATGTCACATTAAGGTAAGCATTCTAGTTCTGCTTAAAAGGGAAAAAGATAATATAGTGTGCACTAGGTGAACTGTTATGCATTATTATTTTAGGATTGCAAAATATATACTTCTCTACTTAGCTGTAATACCCACACTGGGATAAAGTAACACAAACAATATCAGTATATAAGCATTCAAACAAGTAAAAATTATTACAAGGAACCTTGTCTAACTTTCTAAGGAAGCATGCCAGAAAACTGACTATGTAATTACAACCTAAAATAAAAGGAGAAAAATGCCTAATTCTCTCTAGGAGATCTCCAAAACTACTGAATCCTATTAGTTACTTTAACTGGGGTGGGGTGATAAATACAATCAACACACACACACACACACACACACACACACACACACACACACATTCTTACACACCTTTTTTCCTATATTCATTAATTAATTCAATAAAAACTTATTAAGTACCTTCTATGTGCCAGGCTCTATGCCACGTACTAGAGAAACAAATAAGGAAAAAAGTCTGTGCCCTCAAGGAGCTTACAAACTAATGGGGAAAACAATAAATTGCTATTATAATATTTGTCTAACAATGTAAGACAAATATACTCAAAGTTGTTACATTTAAGGCAAGGATTCTAAATCTGAAATCCATTTTTTTAATCTTTTGTTAACTGGACTTCAACATAATTGGTTTCTTTTGTAATGTTATATGTCTTATTTTATTCATTTTAAATACTATTCTGAGAGGGGGTCCATAGGCTTCACCAGATTACCAAGACACAAAAAAATGGTTTTTAAAAAAAACCTGCTTTAAGGTATCTGAAAAATAGACGTTGGCTTAAGTCTCCCTGTAGAAACCTGGGACGTTAATTCTACTGCATAAACAGGCAGTCTGGGAATGAAGGTTAAGGGCAATAAAAGAGTTTTGCTTTCTTTTTTAGTTCTACTGGGAAAATGAAAAGGTCTAAAGAAGAGACAGAAACTAATGCCCAGGTAAAGTAGAACAATGAAAGTAAATGCTGGACAAAAGACAGGGCTGCTCAAATGATTCTTTGCTTCTGGTTTTTTTTTTCTACCAAGGGAAACAAATAAGAATGGTTAATAGAGATGTGATAGACAATATAAATAAGGATATAGTAAAAGAGAGTTTAGCAACCCTTGATTAGTTCACCTTAGTAGACCCAGATGAACTACATCCCAGACTACTGAACAAACTGGTTGGTGGTTTTTAGACGTGATTTTTGTATGCACACCCTGATAAAATCATAGAAAACAAACAAGGTAGCTACCATGACTATAAAGAAAGATAAATGTCCTGATTTTATAAGGGGTGGGAGAGAGACTAAAAGTGTAAACTATCCTAGGGATAATTAACTTCAATTACTGTCTGGAAAGTGCTATTAAAGGGATTGTTAATGAGCATTTGGAAAAAGAAGCACTGCTTTATAAAAAAAAAAATTCCAAGTTAACCCCATTTCTTTTTTGTAAAGTTACTCAATTGGTAAATTGGAGAAAGACTGTAGATATAGCTTACCTAGCTTTCAGCAAAGCATCTAACAAAGTCTTCTGTGCTATTTTTGTGGATAAAGAGGAGATATTTGGGTTATATGGCATTATATTTAGATAGATTTGTAACTTGTTCAATACCAAACTCAAAGAGTTAATTAGTGGTTTGAGTGATCATTAGCCATTTGATGTCAATATAAAAGGGAAATTTCTAATTAAGTACTCAAGGGACCTATATTTGGTATTATTTGACTAACATCTTTAATATGGCATAGGTGGCATATTTATCATATTTGAAAATGACTCCAAGTTGGGCATATAATACAGTGTAAGATAGTCAAGATTCAAAAAGAGTTCAACAACACAGATAACTGGGTTGAATCTAAAAGAATGAAATTTAGTTTCATAAGAATTCTGGCTGAGTACAACATGAAAGGTTGTTTCAAAAAGAAAAAGACCTGCTCTCCCATATACGCAGCAAAAAAAGATCTAAAAAGAGAATGAGATCAAATAATAATCAAGAAATCCAAAAAGAAACAATAGTAATACCCTCAATGAAGCCCAGGACTGCACACACAAAAATTTTTAAGTCCAAAACCTACAGACAGTGGGGAAAAGTATGCCACAAAAAAAGCTATTGGGAGGCTCAGGTAAATAGACCAGAAGATTACAAATTTCCTTGGTCACAGATGCTCTAGCAGCATTCAAGATGGAAAAGGGATTTAAAAAGAAAGAAAGGAAAAGCAAATAACTGTAAACTAAAACTGCGCTCATCAATTAGAAAATGACTGAATAAATTGTGGTATGTGAATATAAATTATTATTCCATAAAAAATTATGACAAAGATTGCTCAGAGAGCCCTAGAAAGTATGAATTGATGCAAAGTGAACTAAGAACCAGAAGCAGAATTAACTCACAGATAAAAACAGTTTAAAGAAAAATAAGTTCGAAACACTTAACTCTGATCAAAGTTCTAATCAACCATATGACTCCAGAGGATCAATGATGAAGCATATTACCTGCCTCCTGAAAGATGATAGACTAAAGATACAGAAAGATATTTACTTTTTTTTAGTGACCATAGCATGGATTTATTTTGTTGGTTCGAATATGCTTATTTTTACAAGTTGTATTTCTCTGTATTTAATGGAGAGAGATATTTGGAGAAGAAAGGCAGGAAAGCAGCTATAGAGATGCCCAAAAAAGAGAGCTGTGAAACATTTTTAAAATGTACAGAAGAGAATAAAATTCAGAAGGAAGCACAGTCAAGCAAGATAGTGTTGAAAGTAATGTGTTGAATTTATTATGTACCTTTTTAAAAGCCAGGTATATACAATGGAGTTTCAAAGACCTACATAGAATCCTCTTTGTGTTCTTCTATGTGTATGGAAATGCTTGGTGTTAGTGCTTAAGTTTAAAATAAATGCTTTTAATTAATATCTCTAAATACTTTCATCAATAATAGAAAGAACATGTAAATGAATTTGGATATACAACTAGAAAAAAAAAAACAAATTAAAAAAGCAATACCAGACCTTCCTTGATTTGAAAATATACTCTGGGGGGCAGAGCCAAGATGGCGGAGTAGAGACAGCTCTTCCAAGCCTCTCTGCCCCCAGATTCCCCCCAAACTATGTAAAAGGGGACTCTGAAAAACTTCTGGAGCCCCAGCACCCACAGAATGACACAGAGAAGCTAACCTCCCGCTGAGGACAGCCCAGCAGCCCTGCAGGAAGGACCAGCCCAGAGGTCTGGGACCTGGCAGCTCGCAGAGCGCAGAGAGCGCAGGAGCCGAGCCAAGCCCAGGTCCCCTTGAGCCGAGGTTTTAGCCCCAGGGCAACAGGGCCAGCAGCCGGCTGGAGGAACCCCAGAACACCAGCAGCTGTGGCGACTCCAGAATTATCAACATAGACATGCCTAGGACAAAGTAAGAGGTTAGTGTCCTATGGACTTTGGGACCTGTATTTGGGGAATGCGTCAGCTCCCTCCCCTGGGGGCTAGAAGCCGCTGAGGAGACACGCCATTTTGTAGTTTTCAGAGGCAGCTCCGGCTCCCAGCCTACAAATCGTGGGGAGATCCAGCGATCAGTCTTGGGGGGTAATCGCTCTTGCTTTAACCTCCTGGATCTGGATTGTGATCTAGGGTGGAAGTTGTGGGTGGGTTTATAGCTTGCCAGAAACGGAAGTTGCCCCCCACACGTTCAGGACGAAAATTCCTCTAGCTGGCCTTAAAGCCATAGTGTGGCAACAAGCCCAAAAGTCAAGCAATTAAGTGGCAACATGCCAAGGCAAAGGAAACAGAAAATGCAACCCTAGACTCCTATTTTGGGGGCATAGAGCAGGAAAAGGACTGTGAGGTCAGAAGTCCTGCTCCAAAAGCCCCAAGGGAAAACATGAGCGGGTTGCAGGCCATAGAGGACCTTAAGAAGGACTTTAAAAATCAAATAAGAGAAGTGGAGGAAAAATTGGAAAGAGAAATGAGAAGGATGCAGGAAAAGTATGAAATGAGGGTCAACAGCCTGACTGAGGAAAACAACACCTTAAAAAATAGACTAGCTCAAATGGCAAAGGAGGCCCAAAGGGCAATGAGGAGAAGAATGCCTTAAAAAGTCGAATTTGCCAGATGGAAAAAGAATCTCAAAAGTTCACTGAGGAGATTCATTCCTTCAGAGTTAGACTGGAGCAAATGGAACCTAATGACTTTATGAGAAATCAAGATGCTGTTAAGCAGATCCGAACAAATGAAAGATTAGAAGGCAATGTGAAATATCTCATGGGAAAAACCACTGACCTGGAGAATAGATCCAGGAGAGACAATTTAAAAATTATTGGACTACCTGAAAGCCATGATCAAAGAAAGAACCTAGAAATCACCCTTCAAGAAATTCTCAAGGAAAACTGCCCTGATGTTTTAGATCCAGAGGACAAAATAGAGGTTGAAAGAATCCACCAATCACCTCCTGAAAAAGATCCCAAAAAAGAAAACTCCCAGGAATATTATAGCCAGGTTCCAGAATCCCCAGATCAAGGAGAAAATACTACAAGCAGCCAGGAAGAAACAATTTCAATATTGTGGAAACACAATCAGAATAGCCCAGGACCTGGCAGCTTCTACACTGAGGGATCGAAGGGCATGGAATATGATATTCCAGAGGGCAAAAGAACTGGGAATGAACCCAAGGGTCACCTACCCAGCAAAACTGAGTATTTTGTTTCAGGGAAAATATGGTCATTCAGTGGAATAGAGGACTTTCAAGCATTCTTGAGGAAAAAAACAGAACTGAATAGAAAATTTGACATCCAGACACAAGAAGCAAGAGATGCCTGAGAAGGTAATCGGGGAAAAGAAATCAAAAGGAACTTATCAAAGTTGAACTATTTACATTCCTATATGGAAAAGCAATAACTGTGACTGATGTATCTTTCTCACTATGAAAATAATGGAAGAAGGGGGTGTGGTCATATGAATGCATATGTGAATGTGTGTGTATATGGTTACAGTTATATATGGATAGAGGGTATAGGTTGAATTTGTTAGGAAGGGAGAATACTCAAGGGATGAAATTATGAGGTGAGAGAGGAAAGTGGCAAGAGGAGATGGGGAGAGACAGGGTAGGGTAAACTATCCCATGTAGAAGAAGCAAGGGGAAGTGGTTGCAAAGGAGGGGGAGAATAAGGAAGGCTAAAAAGGCAAAACCACATTCACATTGAATTTGGGTCAGGGAGAAAATGACATACATACTAAATGGGATATCTCAACCTGCAGCAGGATAGGGGGAAGGGGGTTGAGAGGAGGGATGATGGATGGGAGGGCATCCTTGGGGTGAGGGGAGGTTGGAAGTACCCACTATAGAAGAGGGACAGGATCGTGTAGGGAATGGACTGGGTGGGGGGTGGGATGAGTGGGAGGGAATTGTAGGCAGCCTTGTACAATATATCTACTGTGATAATGTTTTGCATAGCTAGACATGTACAACATATACTGAATTGCTTGTCTCCCAAGAAGGAACGGGTGACAAGGGAGGAAGGAAATGGATCTGAAATTCGAGGTCGTAACATTAAATGTTTCAAATATATATAAATACTATTATTAATACTCTTTTGCTTGTAATAGGGAGATAAGATGTGCAGGCATTGGGACACAAAGATTCACCTTCCTCTAATGGAAAAGTCGATAGGGGTATGGGAGAAGGTATGGGAGAGAGCAGATTGGAGGAGGCGATATCTTGTGGGACTGCTGTTCTAGGAGGTTGGGTAGGGGAATAATGGGGGGAAAATGATTGTAACTCAAAATCTGGCGGAAATGAATGATGTAAAACAGAAGTTAATAAAGCATTTGTTTAAAAAAAATTTTAAAAAAAAAAGAAAAAGAAAATATACTCTGTCCCCTAATAGGCTGAATGTGGTCACATGGAACCTGTGGCAAGAGGCTTGTTTTTCAGGAATGCCCACACCTGGTTCCTTTTGATTGGGCATGGGTCTAGAGGGCTGTGACATTCTCCAATTCAGTAGAAGTTTCTATATACCTTGATGTGAGGTTTTGCTTTGGGGCTCACTTTGAGAAGAGTTATGTGATTTGACCAGACAAGACTCTGGGCAGCCATTGAGCCCCCTGGCTTTGAAATTCCAGATGTTGGTGCTTTTCTCTCCGGTAACTGACTAGGTATGGATGTAATGGTCAGACAGTTGGAAGCCTATCTGCTGATATTTCTCTGTATTTGTTGTCTGCTTGTAAATTGTTTGTATTCTCTAAAGTTCAGGGTGCTAACTTTTTCCCCCTGAACTAGGTAAATGATTAAAGCAAGATTGTTAACCCCCCCCCAAAAAAAGCAATACCAAAAAAAGAAATTCTAAAAATCAAAGGTAAGTTTAACATATTTTAAAGTAAAAGAAAGTTGAATTAATCAACAAAAAATGGAGAGAAAGCATTGTAAACTAATGTGATTTTTTTAATTCAGAAAAAAAATTACCAATAATGAAATTGAAAATGGAGAATTCTGCACAAATGAGGAAGAAATGTGGATAATTTATTAGGAAAAATCTGACCAAATATATACCAAAATTCTGATTAATGAAATTAATTCATATTTATAAAAATGTTATCAGATTAACAGAATAATGAATGTCAATCTCAAGAAAAAGAAATTGAACTACCTATAAATGAATTCACAAAGAAAAAAAGAAATATATTGTTGAGCCTATTCATTAATATTTTATGTAAAATGTTTGTGTCAATGTTTGTTTAGGCCTATTGGCCTGTAATTTTCTTCCTCTACTTTGATTCCACCTGGCTTATGTATCAAGATCATATTTCTATATTAGAAAGAAAGCCAAAGGATATCTTACTTATTATTGCAAATGGTTTATGGAGTACTAAAATTAATTGTTCTTTGAATGTTTGATAAAATTTACTTGTAAATCCACCTAGTCCTGTACAATTGTTTTTATTTTTTATCATGAAGTTCGTTTATGGCTTGTTACATTAAAATATCTCTACAAAATGACTGCAATCATACTAAGATATAACTATAATATTGGGAGAATTATAAAGACAGTAGACCATATTAATCACAAAACAATAAAAATTACATGACTATGTCAATGACTTCAGAAAAAGCTTTTGTCAAAATATAATACCCATTTCTGTTTTTTAAAAATGTTAAAGTATAGGCATAAATGGACGTTTTATTAATATGATAAACAGCACCTACTTAAAATCCAGGAGCTAGCATCATATGTAATAGAAAAATGATAGATACCTTTCCAATCAAATCGAGGATAAAACACAGATGCCTTTTACCACCGCTCCTATTTTTTATAGCTCTAGAAATGCTTGCTACAGTAACAATACAAAAAAACAGGAAGCAAGGTAATAAGCTTAGGCAAAGAACAAAATATCACTTCTATGCAGATAATCCCCAGATCTAGTTTCACCCCTAGCTTTAAGTCCTAGATCACAAATGCTTTTTGGATATTTCAAACTGGATGTCCTAGAGATATCTAAAACTCAGCAGCTCTCAAATGAGCTCATTACCTTTCTCTCTAAACCCTTCCCTCTTCTAAACTTCCCTGTTTCTATCAAAGATAGCACCATACTTATAGGCTCCCATGATCATTACTTAACATTATCTTGGATACCTCATTCTCCTGCTCACCCTACATATCCCATCAGTTGCCAAATCTTACTGCTTCTATCTTCAAAACATCACTATAGTTCTATCCCTCCCCTCTCACCTAAATTATTGCAGTAGTTTCCTACTTGGTCCCTCTGGCTAAAGTCTCTCCTCACTCCTCACTCTATCCTACACAATACTGCCAAAATGATTTTACAGTTTTCCTTAAGTACAGATCTAACTATGACATTCATCTACTCAGTCAACTCCATTGACTCTTCTTAAGGCCTCTATATCTCTGTTTAGATTTGAAAGACCCATACAACCTGGACCCAACCTATCTTTCCAACCTCACTGGATACTGTCATATTCTGTGATGCAGCCAAACTGTCCTTTTCTGTTGCTCACTGCCATAACTCCATTCTCCTAACCTTTAAGCCTTTGCACTAACCATCTCCCATACTCAGAATATATTCCTTCCTTACGTCTACTACATATAGTCCCTCTTTTCCTTTAAGATGAAATCTAGAAACCATCATCTTCATGAAGCCTTTCCCAATCCAAACTGCTAGTGTCCTCCCTCCCATAACACACTGTATTTAACTACTTTGTATGTTCCTGTTAACTAAGCATTTATGGTTTATATGTGTATGTATGTATGTATGTACATATGTATGTATATATGTATGTACATGACAGTTTTATGTTATAATATAAACAATTTTTATTTTATGTATGCTGGAGTGATTTACCTTTAAGGAATTAAGGAAGCCCTGCCTCAGTTTTTAGTGGTCAAGAGGACTAGGGGTAAAAACAAAGGCCTGTCAATGGGGAGCTGGTCTTCCTGAATTTTGGTTCCCATTGCCCTAATCTATGTCTTTTCGATCCAGCATTGCTGTCCTGGCAGATGCAGAGGCAGAGGGGAATAACATCTGCCTCTAGTAATTATATCCTTTTAATCCTTTGCTATAAACAAAATCATTTCTATTGCATTTTATGGTCCATGAATGTCGCACTGCATGTTTATACCAAACCTACATTACTGGACTGGCCTGAATTAGGCCTGGTCTAGAGTATTTGGCATTAGTCAGCAAAAGCTGATAGCAATTACTTCAGAGTTAATTTCATTACTGAAGTGGGGAAGGTGGGGAAGGGACCTGATGGCCAGATACAGGAATATGGCATCCTGTGGCCACAAAGATTTTAATCCTATATAGGGAACTATTTAAATGGAACAAAGAATGAAACCTTCACTAAATATGTAAGAGTGATTAAGGAGCTTGACAACGACAGTAAAAATATTGGAGATTCAATATCCCCTAGCACTTAGTAAATAGTTCAGAAGAGCTGGATCATCAACCCAAGGGAAATGAAAATAAAATTTCTTTGTTTATTCAGCAATAGGAGACAGATATGAATGTGCTTTTCATTTTTAAGTACCATGCCTGCAAGGCAAAGGAGCAGCTTATGGATTTAGTTACAACATTAGTGAAAATTATAATTGTAATGGATACTGAGAGACCACGTGTGAGAAACATGGTCTCAGACCTAGAGATTTCAAGTGGATCCCACTAAGATTAGGGCTATAAAGGAATAATGGTAGAGGTCCTAGTAGAGATGGTGGTTCATATGAACAGTAAGGAGCATGAGATGAACAAAAAGAAAATTTAGGGTCCACCCTCTCAGTTAAGGGGAGAAATTCTTTGTATGGGGAGGTCACAGATAATTATAGATATAGTAGCACTTGCTAAGATACTGACATTTACTACCCCATAGTCTAAAAAGAAAGAACAGGGAATTACTGGACTCTTCAGACTCTGGAGAATCCACATTCCCTATCTGGGTACTCTAATGGCCTACATAAAACAAGTCTCTCATAAACCAGGTTCTTCTGAGTTTGTCCCAGAAGAGGCTACAAGGCCTGGAAAAATTAAAGCATTATGTTCAATGGTCTTACCCCTTGAGTCCTTATTATTCTGTGGGGCCTATGTTTCTAGAGGTCTCTACCCATAAGGACCAAGCTGACTGTAGTCTTTGGCAAACACCAAAATGTGGTCAGACTAAACACCTTCTGGAGTCATAAGTTCCATAAGTAGCAACTCAATATATAACTTTTTAAAGCAGGTGTTTGCCTCTTATTGTACCCTAGTTACTAGTGAATGGATGACATAGGGTCATATCAATATCCTTGGTTCAAATTGCCCATTAGAAGTAGAATAATGCAAGCTAGTCCTCTAATGAGAAGAGAAAGGGCACAGAAAGCTTCCATTGTTACATAAGATTAGCATATTCAAGATCATGCTCACCTGGGCCCCTAGGGCAGGTCAGGATCCCCATGCCAAAAACACTCCTCGTTTTTTCTCTCTTTTTACTATTAGAAGAAACCCTGTTTTTCCAGAGCTAA
This sequence comes from Gymnobelideus leadbeateri, assembly GCA_011680675.1. Lineage (NCBI taxonomy): Eukaryota > Metazoa > Chordata > Mammalia > Diprotodontia > Petauridae > Gymnobelideus > Gymnobelideus leadbeateri. Next base: position 30,688 of record WOXC01006275.1, on the reverse strand, counting down.
GGCCCAGCAAGAAAGCTGTGTCCTGAGTTTAGCATAACAACAATCCTTTGCATTCACACTCTTTGATAAACTCTGCTGCAGCAAAATCCCAGAATTGTTTCACACCAGCCCCAGGTGGTCCCTGAGCTCAGATAAGCACCTGCTGTCTTCATGTCCCAGTCATGAAGCCTTGCTTTGAATCAAACGTGCAGCACTGTTGCTGTTACCCCTCCTTGTCATTTCTACAATGTAGTCACTGCTATGTGTATCAAGGCTTGACCTTGCTAAAGCAGGTCTCCTCCTAGAGGAGCCCCAGCATATTTGTCTAGTTTCCCCTCAATATTATGATAGCCTTTTGCTTATAATCACTGTTAACTCTTCAGTTTTGTTTTATTTTTTTTTTATTTTTCAGAGTTCAGTTCTTATGATTACTTCTGCAAGCTCTCTAGTTTGTTGTTTCTTTTTTGTTAAAAGCCATTGATGTATAACCCCTATGACCCTTTGGTCATTTATTTTCAGGGTTTGACAGGTATAAGTGTCCTTCATTAACAGATTGGTTACTGGAGGGCTCCAATCCTGGCTTCAATTCTCTGCTACCTTTGCTTTCCCAAAGGGCTACACCTATAAGGACTTAGCTCTTGAAGAATATCTTTTTATCTAATTCACTAATGGCTCCATTTTGAGAAAAATATAATCAATTGGATCTCAGTAGCCCTTAAGCCATTAATGGCACAGTGGGATATCAAGAGGGATGGGATTCCAGCAAGTCCTTCAGTGTGCTGAGCTTTGAGCCACACGACTGTTGAGCGAATGATGCTTGTAGAATGTGGTATAAGGTTCTTTTGAGAGGGTCAGGTATACCTACATATGTTTGTGGGGCATGCTAGTGTCCACCAGAGACAACATACATTCTCTGGTGAACTAAATAATGAGGCTGATGCCCTTATGAGAAAAGAAAAAATTTGAGAATGGATCCATCATCAGTCTGAACATTGGCATCATGATGCTATGTTGAGTGAATATGGAACCATATGATCCCCTAAAATAAGGATGATGCCACTACTTCTGTTCAATGATGCTTCTTTTCCCAGTGAATCTGCTTTTGAAAGATAAGCATGGAATAATACTATGTACCTGTCTCTGCCTAGTAAACTAATTATATACTTAACTTCTTTACCAGTATGTGGCAAGAGGTTAGCCCTTACCATAGGACATGGTTAAGCAGAATACAGGACTAAATACCAGTTAAGTCTGTCACTGCAATAGCCACCATCAAAATTCTTAGAGAGCCTATCATTCTTCTTTATGGGCTCTCTTGTAAGATTGCCTCTGATCAGAGCACCCATTTTATCATGTAAAAAGCTCCTAGATTAAACCTTTCATCATTATATTCTCTGGGTTACCTATCTTCCTTGGGTAACAGGTATTGAACTGTTAAATGAAAAAATGAACTTTTAAAATAATAGCTTCTCATCACACTTTATTTGGTCTTGGTGTCCCATCTCCTAGAAGATTTGCCCTTGACAAATCATTGCTATCCCCAAAGGGAAGAGTAGCCTGTAATTCCTTGGATCTAATCTTTAGGAAAACTCATCTGGAAAAGATGAACTATTTTTACACAGAGTCTCAGATAAACCTTTCTAGCCCTTTGTTATTCCATTTCCTCTATCACCTGGGTCTTGAAGTATTTGTCCTCATCAAAAGAGTCTATACAACTCTGTGAAATGGGTAAGATCCCCCTTAATTACTAGGTCTCTCTTGCTCCAGGATGTTTTGAACAATTTCTTCCTAGAAACAATTTTAGAGAACAAGTATTACAATTATTGGGAGAAGATTTGCTTTTTAATGACACAGAGAACATATTTTTATAATCATGGTAATGCGTGGTAATAAAATCAATGGGAAAACACCAGGAAAAAAAGAAATCCTTTAGATGACTTTGTGGTAACCTTGAGTCCCTGAAGGAAGGCAGTATTCAACCAAACTCCACAGAAGATGGGGTCAAATTTTACTTCTTTTTTTTTTGCTTCATGGGAATGACAGCTTTTTGACTTGTAGGCCAAAGAACATTGAGAGAGTGACAGTATCGTGATGGTGATATATATGTTAATGTACCAAGGGGTTAGTATCAGAATCATGATATCAAGCCCCAGATCAGATTCCATCTATGAGGATTATGACCTCTAAGGTAACTTACTACAGATAATCTGGACCTGTAATGGGGACTGGTGATGGCATTAGAGGTATCATAATCTGTGCTATCAGTTTGTTGTTTCTGGTGCTGCTTAAAGTCATTGTCATTTTTACAGCAGAAAATCTACTTCTGACATCACTGTCCCTGATGTTTTCCCCACTGTATAAACTGTATTTTAGAAGTATTTTTCATTTATTTGTTTGTTTCTTATTCAGATCAAGTTTCTCCTTCAGGGTTGCTCATTCTAGGTTTCAAGTCATGTCAAAAAGCATTTATTAAGCACTTACTGTATGCCAAGCACTGTGCTAAACCCTGGTAATAAAAGCAGAAAGAAATAGTCTTTGTCCTCAAGGAGCTTACATTCTAAAGGGAAAGACAACATATAAAAGGAAACTGAAAAGTGGGAGGGTGGGAGGAGGAAAATGTAGGTCCATGGGAGAAAGTTCAGATAATTAGGAGCAAAGCCAAAAGAGAGATGAAAACAAGGCTTAGGTATATTCCCTAAAAAGTAGGTTCTGGGAGGTAATAACCAATTAGAGGAAGAGGCTGCAAGGGCAAGTATATTTACATAATGAGAAAGGCAGGAACGAAGTGAATCCAAAATCAATTATTGTTTAATATAATTTTAGTGGTGGAAGGCCACCTAGAAAAGATAATTGGAGCCTACCACCAAAGGCTGGGAAAAGAATAAGAATAGTTTTTATTTTATATAGGGGTGGTTTTCCTTTAAAGAAACAAAAAGGCTACTCTCAACTTGTAGTGTTTTGAAGATCATAAGGAAAAATTTCCTAAGAATTAGAGCAATCTAAAAGTAGAATGGGCCTCTGGGGAAGTGGTGAGGTTCCTATTACTACAGGTCCTGGGGCAAAGACTAGAAGCCACTTATCTCATGTTGTAGAGAAGATTCTTGTCCAGATACAGATCAAGTCCTATCACCTCTGAGGTCCCTCCTAACTCTGACATTCTGTGGCTATACTAAAATACATAAAAACATGGTCAATCTTCATTATTCATGGATTCCATATTTGCAAATTTGTCTTCTCACCAAAAATTATTTGTAAGCCCCAAATACTCACAGTGCTTTTGTGGTCATTTGTGGATATGTACAGAAAGGAGAAAAATTTTTGTTGCCTGACACACATGTTCCCGCAAATAAGGTGTAAACAAGAGTTTTTAGCAGTGATATTTTTGTGCTTTTTGTTCATAATTTCATTGTTTAAAATAGGCCCCAAGTGTAGCACTGAAGTTCTGTCTTGTGTTCCTAAGTGCAAGAAGGCTGGAATGTACCTTACAGAGAAAATACATGCATTAGATAAGCTTCATTCAAGGCACAAGTTTGGAGAGTTAGGAGCAGCTCTGCGAACAGCTGTGAACTGGCCAAGAGTTTGATGTTAATGAATCAACAAAACAGTACATCCAGAAAAAGGAGGCAGAAATTTACTTATCTTACTTACTTAGGTATCTAAGTCTTCTCTGACAAGTGCTGAGTAAATGTGGCCAGTGGCTCACAGGAAATCTATTCCTATATTTCCTCTAATACCAATGGTTCAGTATTCATGGAAACTTTATAGAACCTAACTACCTCAAATGACAAGAATCAACTATACATGCATCTCTATACTAATAAAATCATCCCACATAAATAGATCATACATATATACATATTAAACACATATGTTCAAACAAGTAAAAATTCAGAACCAATACACATAGAAATATTAACAGAAGCTGCATCATAAATAATATTTTAATTACTGCATATGCTGAACAGACAAATCAAGACATTTTCAAACACTTTTTAAAAACTCAAGAAGAATTAAAGAAAAAAATGAATGTAACCAAGGAATCTCAGTAGGAAATAGTGACAAAAGTATAAAAATGAAAATTAGCACAATCAATAATAAAACGTTTGTTGAAGACAGTCAAAATAAAAATAATGCCATATAAGAATGAATGGTAAATAACACAATTCAGGTTTCAAAAAAAAAAAAAGCAAAGTTGTTGTTTTTGTTTTTGATTTTTTTTAACTGGGAAAGAATTTGGAAGCAGTCCAGGAAAAAGTAACATATTTGATGGATAGATCAAGGAAAGGAAATCTGAGAATTTGGGGGAAAGAAAGAGAGAAGGAAGAATGAAAAAGAAAGAGGGGAAGAAATTCACTCTTTTAGGAAGTTTTTTCAATAAAAGTTCCCAGAATCATCAAAAAGTAACACCACACAAAAAGAAATAATTCACAGAACTCCAACAAGAAGAAACTTAAAACTCGAGTCACTCTGGTAAATTATCATTACACACTGGCTAGGTAAACTCAGGATACAGAACAAGTAGAGCTAAATCCAACTTAGTCGATCTCACCTGCCCTTCACTATTCAAAATGACAGAAAGAAAATTTCTAAATGTAACTTAATTTGGGCAAATTAGGGACAGAACTATCTTAGGAGAGTAGAGAAGTTGGTCTAGTCTCTGCTTATGGATAAAGGCTGTGGAAATCTGATTATTTTAAATAAATCATCTTTATTTAACAGCAATTCTATGCTTTTTACTACAATTACATTACTGTTCAAGAGCTTCAGTATAAACTAATAAAGACGTATCATTCAAGAATAAGTATTAGGATTCTAGGGTTAAAAATAAAATCCAGTGAATAGTCAGTGACTAAAGAATTTAACGTAAGAGTAATCACCATGAAATACCACTTTAATCATGTCATAACCCTAATCAAAAACCTTCAAAGACTGTCTACAAAATAAAATTGAAACTCCTAAGCCTAGCATTCAAGGTCCTCCATTATCTTAGCTCAATATACATCTTCAACCTTATTTCCAAACTATATAATTCCCTAAAGAATCTTTTGTTCCAGATCCTTTTTCTAATAAACATTATATTTTTCTGCCTTACTGCCTTTGCTCACTCCATTCTTCCCACTTTGAAAATAATCACTATTTATTAAAAGTTAATTTATCTGGGCAGCTAGGTAGCACAGAGCACCAGCCCTGGAGTTGGAAGGACTTGAGTTCCAATCCAACCTCAGACACTTAACACACTTACTAGCTGTATGACCTTGGGCAAGTCACTTAGCCCCAATTGCCATGCCTTCCCCCCTCCAAAAAAAAAGACTTACTTTATCTGTGAAACCTTCTCTGATCACTCACATCCCTCAGTAATTTCTGATTCCTTCAAATGATTTTCTATTGCAAGCCTGCTATGTAGGTAACAACAAACTACTTTCTTTTCGGAAATGGGAAGAGGATGATTCCAGGGAATATGTCCCCTCTCTTTCACTGGATTCTATTGTCCTAGCCAAGACAATATGTTTCAGGAAAGAATGATTTCTGAAATATCATACAGATTTAGGAAGCATCTTTCTATTATGAGGAAAGATCCCCTTGATTCAAAATTGTCATCCCCAATACATTTGACAACAGGATAAGGAAACTTAACATTTATTAATGGGATAAAGACTCCTTCAATGCAAAACTGACTCCTTTCTTAGAAAAGGGACAACACTTCTATTGACCTTGAGAGGTGGAAAAGCTTGGTATATAATAACCAGGATACTGCTTCATCCTCAGGAAAAAAACAAGGCCTAGATTGTAGCATGTGACCTGATGACAAAAAAATAATAGCCAGGCCTTCAAAACACGTGTCTTCTAGGATCCTTCCTTTATTTCCCTCTAACTGAACAGGAAGGAGAATATTGCTTTTATGTTCTCTCTATTGACCTTATTTTCTTTTCTCTCCAGTTCAGAAGAGCAGTTGTTCTTTCTCCCCTTTTATCTCCTCCCCTCATTTTTCCTTCTGTCTTACTTCTACTTCCCCTCTTTCTTCTTCCTATTTCACACTCCCTTCTTGCTCCCTCTCTCTCTTCCTATCTCCTCTCTTCCTAGCAAGCTAATGAACATTCCATGCCTCTTCCTTCATCCTCACTTGGCACAAAGCAATCCCCACTAAGCTTATAACAAATATCTACCAATAATCCATTTCCTGGAATAATTATATGTCTCATATTTTTAAAGATTATCTTAAGGATTAAAAGTGTCATTACATGGGAGTCTTTTTAATGAATTTATGTTTTAGGAATTTTACCTGATAGTCCATGGGTCTAATAATTCTCATTAAATATATCCTTCTGGACAATCCCAAAAGACTCATGATGGAAAATGTTATCCACATTCAGAGAAAGAACTATGGAGTCTGAATGCAGGTCAAAGCATATTATTTTTTCTTTTTTTTGTCATTTTTTTCTTTTTTTGTAGTTTTTACCTTTTATTCTGATTCTTCTTTCACAACACAACTAATGTGGAAATATGTTTAATATGACTGTACATACATAGCCTATATCAGATTGCATGTTGTCTTGGGGAAGTAGGAAGGGAGGGAGGGGAAAAATTTAGAACTCAAAATCTTATAAAAGTAATGTTGAAAAATAAAATATAATTACTCAATTAATAGAAAAATTATGCTTTAAAAATAAATGTATCCTTCTGGCTCTTAAACAAAATTATCTATTTAATTAGTGGGTTCAATTTCCAAGCATTCTACTAATCAATGGAAAATTCTGAAAGTACTAATCTTCAGCACATTTTAATATGATAGGTTTAGTAGTAAAAATGAAGGTATAGAGTTCATTAAATATATTTTCTCATCTTCTCATTCAATTTGAGTCAGAGGAGGACGTGGACAGCATCTTCCCAAAAGTCCAAGAAAACTAGTTTTTTTTAATAGTACCAATAATTTGTTATATAAGATATACCAATTTAAATCATGAGTTATAAATCCATAACTATGTATTATCTTCCCCAACTAGATTGACAAATATTTATTAAGACTGATTATAAACTCACTGAGCACAGAGATAGAATCTTAAGTTTCTTTATATTCCCCAATAGCACCTAACATTCTGCCTTCCAAATGATAGCCATCTGATAAATACGTACTGACTCATTTAAAAGGACAGAAGTTGATAGGGAAGATATAGTTTAGTGTTTCTAATGTTGATATGACTAAGCTCAATTAATTGAAAGAATAAATGAAGCATTTATGCAGTGCTTACAATGTACAAAACACAGTACTAAAAGGAGATGCACATAGAAAGGTAAAACAGTTTTCACCGTCAAAAAAGTCACATTCTAATGGGAAAGACAACACATATGGAATTTTTCAGCTGTAAGTCAGACAGAAAGGTCCCACAAATTGAAGGTATAACAACAAAGCAGATGGTAATGCTTCTCTAATGTCATTTCCACAGATAAAATGATACCATTTTCTGATGCTGTACCATTCGATGGTGCCAAGAATTTTGGTGACAAAAACTTTATTTTCTGAGTCTTCAATAACTACTCCTATAGGAACAGTTGCCTGGTTGCATCACCATAGGAGTTGCTTCCCAAGAAGATGGCTAAGGACACTAGGCTAGAAGCATTGCTATTCCCAAGGCCCTTAGACTCAGAGTCTTGGGCTGTCTCCATCAGAATCTGAGGGAAGACAGTGGTCAAAGGAGGAGTGGTGGTGATGCTGGTGGTAGTTTGACTTACCTACCACATGCTGCCTCATGTCTCTCCCTCAGGGTACCTTACTCCCTCATCTAGACTACCTTGCCCACCCCCCGTGTGTGGAAGTTGGTTGGGATGGCCCCTTCTCCACAGAATTTAATTGCTTGGATGATGGCTATGAAGACTGAGTTAAAGCAGGATCAGGGGTCTGGGAGATGCTACCATTCTCAGGCTCTTATGCCATATCTGATAGTGTACCTGTGCAATTTACCTAGTCAGAACATTGTGTTCCAAATGTCCCTCTTCTGTTCTGAAATAAAATAGTAGTTGCCGATCAAATGGCCAACTTGTTATGATTCCATTCCAAAAAAGAATGCTGTGGGGGAGGTAAGCTGTACACAGGAGCATCTGGAGCCATCAACATCAGCTAATGGGTGGTATAGAGTAAGATTGGAGGAAATAGTATGCCACTCCTCACAAAATGATACTGTCTCAAGTTGCCCTTGAATGAAGCAAATCATTATGGATCTTGGGCTACCTTCTACGTTGTTTTCTATTCCTGCTTATTTCAATTAAATCAGTTCTTGACTTTAAGCATGACACTTCTGAAAACGAACCTCTCTCTGCTACGCCCCTGTATTTGGTTTATACTTGGCTGGACTTTGGCTCAAGTTTTCCCTATTGCATCCCTAGCTTTTTCTGGTTTTTAATTTGTCTTTTTTCACTCATTTAATGACCTCTCACTAATAACATAGTGGTTTGTTAATCTCCTGTTACACTCTTGACATTTGTCTGTCGTGGGTACCCTTCTCTTCTCCCTATTTCACTTGGTGATCTCACCAGCTGCCACAGTCTCAATTATCATCTCTATGTCAATGTCTATTTATCTCCTCCAAACTCTAGACTCCAAATGATGTCCCCACAGAAGTCAAACTCAACATGTCCAAAACTCCAGTTCTTCCTCATCTTGTCTCAAAGACTTATTTTCCTCTAATATTTAATTTAGGTACCCCCCTCCTCTGCTTTCCCTGACTCCCTTTCCACCTTATTAGTGCTATCTATCTCTTCAAATTGCTATATATTTAATTATCTATATACATATTGTAATCCCTCCTCAGAACTTTCCCCATAAATCCTCCTCTCTGCCTATCAATTGGGGAATGGCTGAACAAGCTGTGGTATGTCATTGTGATGGAACATTATTTCACTATGAGAAATGACAGGTGGGATATTTTCAGAAAAACCAGGAAAGAATTACATGAACTGAAGCTGAGTGAAGTAAGCAGAACCAGGAGAACATTGTACATAATAACAGCAGTATTATATTATAAAGAACTGTGAATGACTTAGCTATTCTCAGCAATACAATGATTGAAGACAACCCCAGAGAATTTATGATGAAGCATGCTATCTGCTTCCAGAGAAAAAAAACTGATATTGTCTGAATACAGACTAAAGCATGCTCTTTTCACATTCTTTCTTTCTTTTATTCTTTTTTATTTGTGTTCTTATACAAAATAACTAATATGGAAATGTTTTATATGATTGTACATTATAACTTATATGGGATTGCTTATCATCTCAGGGAAAGGGGAGGGGAAGGGATAGAATTTGGAGCTCAGAACTTTAAAAATATTTTAAAAAGAAAAGAAAACAAACCCTCCACTCTTCCTGAGTTCTCTATCACTATGGAAGTTGCCATCATTCCCCTAGTTCCCCAGGTTTGAAACCTAGGTGTCATCATTGACTCTTCTCTCCCCACCCCCCACCCCGCCCCACATATCCAATATGTTGCCAAGGTCTCTCTGTTTCCCTGTTGCAACATCACTCAAATATGCTCTCTTCTCTCCTTTGACACCACCATCATCCCGGTGCATGCCACGATCATATCACATCTGGACTACTTCAATGGTCTGCTAGTTGGTCTGCCACAAAGACTCTCCCCAGTCCAGTCTATCCTCCATTTAGCTACTAAAGTGACCTTCCTAAAGTCTAGGAGTGAACATATCATTCAACAAACTCTTTGGTTCCATATCTCCTCAAAGATCAAATAAAAAATTATCTGGCATTCAAAACCCTTCATAACCTACACACACACACACACACACACACACACACACAGTTTCCACCTTACGATTCCCCCTCCAAGTACTCTGCCACTCAAAGACAATGGTTTCTTTGCTGTTCCTTGAATGAGACAATCTATCTCCTGACCAGGTATTTTCACTGACTTTCCCCTATACCTGGAATGCTCTCCTTCCATATCTCTACCTCCAGAAAGTCTTTTCTGATCCCCCTTGATTCTAATGCTTTCTCTCTGTTGATTATTTCCAATTTAATCTGTGCATGATTTATTTGTACATAGTTGTTTTCACATTGACCCTCCCCCCATTAAACTGAGTTCCTTGAAAGTAGAGACTGTCTTTTGCCTTTCTTTGTATCCCTAGATCTTATTATCACAGTGTATGGTATCCAGGTTTAATAAATGCTAGCTGACTGACTCACCCACCTGTGTTACAACATATAAAGAGAAAAGAAAGGCTATCAAGACAAGGCCATAGGATTTAATTCAGTAAACATTTATTAATAACAACTACTATGTATAAGGCATTATGTAAAATGATGATACAAAAACTAAGACTTCCTCTAGGAGTTTATTACTCCTTGCTGGAAGAATACAATGTATATTCAGATAATTAAATACATGGCAATTTGAGGAGGTAAAGAGCATTTATAAAGTAGGGGAACAAGAGGTGCAGAGGAAGGGGCACCAAAGCGAAGTCTTAAAAGAAGATAAGGATTATTGGAAGCAAGATGATAAAGCACTACATTGCAGGCAGAATAGGGCAACCCTATGCAAAGACATGACAAGAAATGTAATACCATGTTCAGGGAACAGCTAGTAATTCAGTTAGGTTACTATAATGAGTGTGAGAAAAGGAGTCATATAAAATAAATCTGGAAAGGTAGGCTGAAGCCAGATTGTGATAGACTTTAAATGCCAGGCTGAGGAGTTTTCATTTTATTCTAGAAGCAATTGAGAGCCACTGAAGTCTATTTTGTTTGCTTTGTTTTGTTTCAAATCAGGGAAGTGACATGATCAACCCTGTGTCTCAAGAATACAACTAGCACATGTTTGGAAGATGGTTTTGAAAGAGAAGAGATAAGAAATGAGCAGGGAACCAGAGAAACACCATTTCATGGAGTGCCAATCTCCTGGACTGACCTCTCCCCATTTTCAAGAACCCTTCCTGTCTTCAGGGGACAAAAATATGTCATTACTTCTTGTTCTTTCAACCTATCTCCTGGCCTAGCCTGCCTGCAGCAATAACAGAGAAATCCTATAGAATCAGCTTCTTAGCTGGTCCCCTGCCTGAGCTATATAACACCCTGAGAGGATACCATTCAGAGGCTGAACAACCCCTAGTGATGTTAATAACCTTCCTGAACTCATTCAGCAAAAATTAACAAGCTCCTACACATATTCTCCCCATCCTAGTGATCCTTACTTGGGGCTGTGATTACTGCAACCTTATTCTCTATCTCCCATTGTCCACCCCCTTATTCCCATCCTTCCCAACCCTACCTCCCCTCTTCCCCAATGTCCCACTTTAAAGCTACCCACCCCTTGTGCTGTTCTTCCACAAAGATCTAGAAAATGTCCTCAGTACCTAACAAACTTGCTTTCATCCTAAATCCTTTCTTACATCTTTCATTTTGAGTCATAATTAGACCTGATTCCCTTTTGATGATTCAGCCTCCCTGCCCAATATTTCCAGCACTTATTTCACTTTCACTCATTCTCCCCACACCATTCACTGATTGTGGTGAGGGAGTTGGGATACTATTTGTTCCATACTGACACTTACAGACTCCCTTACCCTCCATCACTTAGTAATCTCTCTCCTTTGAGGCTCACACAATACATACCACCCAATCAGAATTCTAGTAGCTGTTGTCTACTGACCTCCAAGACATTCCCCTTTTTTCCTCAATGAGTTCAATGCCTAGTTCAATACTTTCTTTTCCAACTCTAGCCCTCATGCTAGAAGACTTCAAAAATATATGTCGATATTCTATCAAACACCCTTAACTCTCACTTCCTCAACCTGCTGATTTCTCATGACCTGCTCCTCCACCCCTCTTTAGCTACACAAAGCAATGGTCATACTCTTGATCTTGACATTACCAACAAATGTTCCACTTCCATGTTGATAAATTCTAAAATTCCATTAACTGAATACAATCTGTTGTCATCCCACCTCTCCATTTGCCCTACAAACCCAACTTCTGTTTTCCATCCTCACTCTGTCCTAAACCCACTGACCCTTTGATTCTTTCCCAAGATATTACCCCTAAACCAGCTTAACTCTCCTCCCCATCTTAACCTTTTGGTGAACCAATTCAATTCTACACTTCTTCTCTTGAATCCCTTGCCACATTATCTTATCAAAGATCTTGTGTTGCCAAACCTCCACTCTGGATTACTCCCAATATCTGCTGTTTTCACTCCTAGTCATGTGCTGAATGAAGTGGGAGAAAATCATTAAAATGTGCTAACTGGATACACTACAAGTCTTTTATATAATCTTGACTAGGCCCTCACTTCCATAAGGCAACATTTGACTCACTATCCCATTCACCATAGCAGCTTTTCCAAAATTTTTCATTCATCCTTTTCAAACCTCTCATAGCTCCCCCATCCTCTCACCTGAGAACCTTGCCACATATTTTGCTGAACCAAAGCCATTCAGAGTTTCCTGAGCTCATACCTACCAGATGCTTTGTACCACTATCTCCACCTTCACCCTTATCTCACATAACAAGATAACCCTTATGTTTGCCAAGGTCAATCCTTCTACATATAGAAATGATAACATTCCATCCCAACTTCTCCAGCAGACTGTCCCCCTCTACATCTCCACTCCTACCTATCTACCAATCTCCCCTTGTCCACTATATCCTTCCATACTACCTACAAATATGCCCTTATTCTCCATCCTCAAAAAAACCCTCACTGGATCCACCCATCTCCACTATCATCCCATATCTTTCCTCCCTTTTTGTGGCTAAAGTCCTTAAGAAAATCCTCAAAAATAGGTGACTCCATGTCTTTCATCTTACTCTCTATAGTCCAGCTTTCAACTTAATCATTTAACCAAAACTCCTCACTCCAAAGTTACTAACAAACTCTTAATTGCCAAAACAAATGGCATTTCCTTCATCTTTCTTGTTATCTTTTCTGTCTTTGACACTGTAAACAATCACTTTTCCTTCATTCTTTCTTTTATCTGTCATTATCTCTCTGCTAATAATTCTCAAATCGATATCCAATCCTAAACTCTCAGCTGTAGACTCAAATTTCCAAATGCCTAGTGGACATTTCAAATTGAATGTCTTATAAACATCTTAAAACTCAACATGTCCAAAATTAAACTCAATATTTTCCTCCAAAACTCCCCTCTTACTAATTTCCCTGCTATTGTGGAGGATGCTACCATCCTCCTTCCAGTCACTCAGGCTCACAGTCTAGGTATCATCCTTAACTTCTTACTCTCTCACCTTCACATATCCGATCTGTTCCCAAGGCCTGCTGATTTTACCTACATAACATTTCTTGTATATGCCCTCTTCTCTCCTCTGATACTTCGACCACCCTGGTGCAGACTACCATCACCTGACACCTGGATTACTGCAATAAGCTCCTGGTTGATGTCCCTGCCATAAGTCTCTCCTCATTCTCTCTTCCACTCAGCTGGCAACATTATTTTCCTGAAGTATTAGTCTAACCATATCACATCCTACTCAGTAAACTCCCATGGCTCCCTAACACCTCCAGATCAAATATAAAATTCTGTCTGGTGTTCAAAGTCTGTCTCCCTTACCATTCCATTCTTTTTAAATGAGTCAATTACCCTGACAAAATCAGAGCTATTAAATGACAATACATTAAGTTCTCTTATATCTACCTTCATGGTATCAAAAACCCAACAGTTATTGGTACTCCTATGATCACTGACCCTGGACCGAAGTTTCAAGCAATGACTTAAGATAAATGAGGGAACAAAGGGCAAGTGAAGTCTGAATATTGGCCAAAATTTCATGCAAAGGAAAGTGACAGTTTTGGAATCAGGGGACATGAATTTAAACCCTAGCTCTTTCACTTAACTTCCTATATGACTTTGGGTAAATCATTTAGCTTTCCTGGCCTTCAGCTCTTTCAACCTTATTGAGGGGTTGGACTAAATGATCTTTAAGATCTCTTCTGTCTCTCAATCTGGAATCCTATGATCCTAAATATACAAAGATGTGAAAAACTGGGCAAGCTCTGAAATTAAAAGGCTTGAATTAGGCCTCTGGATCCTATGGTCCTTGGGATAAGTAATAGGGTAATAATCCCAGGTATTTCTATAATTTCAAAAATATATCATGTCTTTAAAGAGTCAAGGTTAGTAGTATTTTGGGACATTCAAATAGGGATATTCCATTCATTCTACGTTTCCTCTATGAACATCCATTTGTATATGTCTCTGCAACTGTTTCTTCCTAAAACTGGAAAAATTGTCAATTCCTTCCTAACCTTTTTCCTCCTTCTATTCCTACCTTAGATGTCATATTATATTGTAGAGATGGAGTGTTATCTTTTGTTTTTCATATCACCTGCACTTCTCAATACAACCTTTCCCTTCCAGAGAACCATCCTTTGAAATGAAAGGGGGGGAGGGCTAATTAAGCCAAACTATTATGACAAAAAGTCAATATAACATGCAATATCCATACCCATAATCTCTCTGCCTCTATATAGAAGGTGGGTAGATGCCTTTTCATATCTTCTTTGGAACCATGCTTGGTCATTAGAATTTCACAGACCTTAAGTTTTCATTGCTTTTTTGCTCTTTTCATTTGCATTGTTGTAATCATTATATGTGTGTATACACACACACACACACACACACACACACACACACACACACGTTTTCTTTGTTCTGTTTATTTATTTGGCATCAGTTCATCTAAGTCTTCTGACTTTTCTCTCCATTAATCATATCAAATCACTTCTGATTTTCAATTTATTTTTGTTACATTTTAAGTTCCAAACTGTTTCTGTCTCTCTCTCTATCTCTATCTCATCCCCCCAGCCCATCTACACACACACACACACACACACACACACACACACACACACACACACACTATGCATACTTCTATTTATCAGTTATTTCATTTCTTACCATGCAGTAATATTATCATTCACGTACCACAAACTGTTTGGCCATTTCCTAACCTATAGGCATGTATTTTATTATCAAGAACTTGATGGCTTTTATGTTATTGTTTAGTGCTTATGTGTAATAGACTGTTAGATATGGAGGCAAGAGAGACCTGAACTCAAATCCCCACATTGACATTTATTAGCTTGTTGACTATGAGCAAGTTACTTCATATAAGGCAACATGGTATAGTATCAACTATTATATCTGGAGACAGATGACCTAGGTTCAAAACCTGGCTTTGCCAGTCACATGTAACTGACTATGGACAAGTCATTGATCTCTTCAGGGCTCAATTTCCTCATTCGTAAATGAAAATGATACCTATAGTACCCACCTCACAGGGTTGTTGAGAAAATCAAATGCAAATGTAGCCAAAGTACTCAGTAAGTCTTAAAGTTTATGCCAGTTATCATTATTGTTCCTTCTTAATGATAAAAGCAAATAAATGTAATGATTGGTAGTCTTATCTTCAGTAAATAAATTAATTTGCTTTTACAGTTATTCAAGCCTTCATTTTTTTCAAGTGTCAGCTATATTCCATTAAAAAAAAAAAGACTTTGCAGTCATAGGTAGAGAAACTCCAGACAGTTAAAACAAGACCTAGAGTCTGCTTCAGCTCAGATCATGAGCTTCTTATTGCAAAATTCTGATTTAAATTGAAGAAAGTAGGGAAAACCATCAGACCATATAGACATGACCTAAATTACATCCTTTATGAATATGAAGTGGAGGCAATGAATAGATTTAAGGGATTATATCTGGTAGATAGAGTGCCTGAAGAGCTATGGACAGAGGTTGGCAATATTGCACAGGAAGCAACAACAAAAAAAAAAACATTTCAAAGAAAAAGAAGAGCACAAAAGCAAAAAGAGCTGTCTGCAGAGGCTTTGCAAATAGCTGGGGAAAGAAGGAAAGGAAAAAGTAAAAGATAAAGGGAAAGTTATTCCCAACTGAATACAGAACTCTAGAGAATAACAAGGAGAGATAAGAAGGTTCTCTTGAGCAATGCAAAGAAATAGAAGAAAACAATAGAATGGGAAAGACAAGATCTCTTTAAGAAAAATAAAAGGGAACGTTTCATGCAAAACTAGGAATGATAAAAGACAAAAATGGTAGGGGTTTAACAAAATCAGAAGAGATTAAGAAGTGGAAAGTATACACAAAAGAGCCATACAAAAAAGATCCTAATATCATCCATAACCCTGATGATGTGGTTACTGATCTAGAGCTAGACATTGTGGAAAACAAAGACATGTGGACATTAGAAAGCACTGCTAACTATAAAGCCAGAGGTGATAGAATCCCACCTGAGCTATTTAAAACCCTAAAAGATGATGCAGTTAAACTCAATATGCCAGCAGATTTGCAAAGCACAAAGCTTCTGTACAAACAAAGCCAATGTAACCAAGATTAAGAGGGAAGTGGGAAATTTGGGAAAGAATTTTTACAACCTATGTCTCTGATAAAGGACTTATTTCTAAAATATACAGAGAATTGAGTCAAATCTATAAAAATACAAGTCATTCCCCAATTGATAAATGGTCAAAGGATATGAAGAGGCAGTTTTCAGAATAAGAAATTAAAGATATCTATAAGCATATGAAAAATGCTCTAAATCACTATTGATTAGAGAAATGCAAATCAAAACAACTCTGAGGTACCACATCTCAACAGCCAGATTAGCTAAGATGACAAAACAGGAAAATGACAAATGCTGGAGAGGATGTGGAAAAATTGGAACACTAATGTATTGCTGATGGAGTTGTGAACTGATCCAACCATTCTGGAGGGCAATCTGGAACTATGCCCAAAGGGTTATAAATAATTTCATACCCTTTGACCCAGCAATACCACTTCTAGGGTTGTATCTCAAAGAGATCATAGAAGTTTGAGGAAGACCCATATGTACAAAAATATTTATAGCAGCTCTTTTTGTGGTGGCAAAGAATTGGGAATTAAGGGGGTGCCCATCAATTGGGGAATGGCTGAACAAGTTGTGGTATATGCATGTAATGCAATACTACTGTGCTCTAAGAAACGAGGAGCAGATGGACTTCATATTTACCTGGAGAGGCTTATACAAACTGATGCTGAGTGAAAAGAGTAGAACCAGGAGAAATCTGTACACAATTACAGACACAACATATGTTTGACGACCAACTTTGATAGACTGGACTCTTATCAGCAATGCTAGGTTATAAGTCAATCCCAAAAGACTCAAGATGGAGAGAGATGTCTACATCCAGAGAAAGAACTAGAAAGAACTGAGTTTGAATCCAGATTGAAGCAAACTACCTGATCTTTTTCTTTTTCTTGTTTGGTTTTGTTTCCTCTTTCCCATTGTTCATTCCATCTGATACAATCCTTCTTTATAACCTGACTAGAATCTAATGTGAAAGTATTTGCAGATCCTATACTTCATTGTATGCCATCATGGGCGAGGGAGGGGAGGAAAGGAGAGAAAATTTGAAACTCAAGGAATTGTGGAACTGAATCTTGTAAACTAAAAGTAAACAAACAAATTAATAAAGACCAAGAAATTTTAATAAAGTCTTTCACAACCTGGAAAAAAAGACACAACTGAGGCCACTGAACTGTAAAAGATCAGTTTACATCCCAATCATAAAGAAGGACAGTGCCAAACAACATTTAAATTATCAAATAATTATACTCATTTCATACACCAGCAAGGTTATGCTTAAGATTCTGCAAGCTAGGCTTCAGAAATATGTAAACCAAGAACTACCAGAAGAGTATGCTGGTTGTTCTTTGGATGATAGAGAAAGCAAGGAAGAGTTGCAGAAAAAAATACCTTTTTCTGTATCATTGACTATGTAGATAATAACAAAAAATGCCAAGTCCTCAAAGACATGGGAGTACCAGATTACCTTATTTGTCTCCTGAGGAACCTGTATGCAGGCCAAGAAACAACAGTTAGAACCAAACATGGAACTGATTGGTTTAAGATTGGTAAAGAAGTATGACAAGGCTGCATACTGTCACCTTGCTTATTTAACTTATATGCAGAGTACATCACACAAAATGTCAGGCTGGATGAAGTGATTAGAGAAATATCAACAATCACAGATATGTAGACAACACCACTCTAATAGCAGGAAGTGAAGAGGAATTAAAGAAGCTTTTTGATAAGGGTAAAAGAGGAAAATATTAAAGCTGCACTGAACCCTAATATAAAAAAATTAAGATCTTGGCAACTGGTCCCATCGCTTCCTCTCAACTAGGGGGAGAAGAAATGAAAACAGTATCTGATTTTATATTCTTGGGTTCAAAGAACACTGCAGACAGAAACTACAACCATGAAATTCAAAGAAACCTCCTCCTTGGAATGAGAGCTATGGCAAATCTGGGCAACCTACTAAAAACAGAGACATTATCCTGCTGACAAAAGTCTGTATACTCAAAGCTATGGTTTTTCGAAGTAGCTGTGCGTGGCTATGAAAGTTGGACTACAAGAAAATTTGAGCACCCCAGAAACAATTTCAAACTGTGCTGCTGGAGAAGACTTTTCAGAGTCCCCTGGACAGGAAGGAGGTCAAATCAGTAAACACTTAAAGAAATAATTCAGACTATTCATTGGAAGATCAAATA
This sequence comes from Gymnobelideus leadbeateri, assembly GCA_011680675.1. Classification (NCBI taxonomy): domain Eukaryota; kingdom Metazoa; phylum Chordata; class Mammalia; order Diprotodontia; family Petauridae; genus Gymnobelideus; species Gymnobelideus leadbeateri. The sequence continues at coordinate 12,140 of WOXC01006275.1, read as the reverse complement.
CTGAAGCTGAAGCTTAAATACTTTGGCCACATAATGAGAAGACAGGACTCATTGGAAAAGACCCTAATGTGGAGAAAGATTGATGACAAAAGGAAAAGGGGATGGCAGAGGAGGAGATGGATAGTGTCATGGAAACAATGAATATGAACTTGGGCAGACTTTGAGAGATACTGAAGAACGGAATAGCCTTGCTTGTTAAGGTCCATGTGGTCATGAAGAGCTGGACATGACTGAACGATTGAACCACAACACACAACTTGTAGCTAGGTTCATTAAGTCTGCAGATGCCAAAACATTTTTATTACTTACAGGTGTCCTGAAAGTATTAGTGCAGTTTAAAGCTTTAGTAACTTAAAGCTGCACTAAGACTTTTGCTTTGAAATAACTATCTACTTTTTCAGATCATCTGGAGTCTGCGATTTTTACCAATAAAACAGCCTTTCTATACCAACAGTAATCCCAATTTTTCTACAATTTAACTATCTTCATGAATTTCTGTGATTGGTGAGGAAAATCATCTCAGAATGACCAGTAATATAACAACAAGCCTTTTCTCAACTTGGGAAGAAGGACAGGGACTGAACCTGTTATTTCACTGATACAGAGAATTGAGTAAGGAAACACCCTCTACCAGTGCAGGTCAGGACCTTCTTTGATTATAGTCTTTGAGGGTTGCCTGGGGCCCAGTTGAGTGATTTGCCCAATATCACACTGCCATTACGTGTCAGAAGGAGAACTTGGACCCAGAGCTTTCTGACTTTGAGACTCTCTCCAATACAACATTCTGCTTCTCATGTGACAGGTTTACAGACACAACCAGGGCCATATTTGAAGTCCCTCCAGTTTGGTAGTATCTGCCAGGACTTGCCCCCTGCCCTTAGTCTTCAAAAACTCCTATTTCTTCACCCTGAATAGGCATTAAAGTAGACTTGAATGCAAAATAAATGCATGAACATAATATGAAATATACTGAATAAACGCCAAAAGTTGAAGGGCTAAAATTTGTCTAACAAACTTATAAAAGGAGATATTTTTAAAAAAGGAATAAAAAGAGAAAACCAACAGGGTCAAATCCTGGGGCTCTTAACCTGGGGTCCACAAATAGCCAAGGAATCCATAGATGGATTTCAGAGGATCTGTGAATTTTGATGGGAAAAAAATACACTTTTATGGTCACTAACCTCTAACTGGAATTTAGCACTTCCTTCAATTATGAATATAGAAAACAAAGATTCTGGAAAAGGGTCTACATAGCCTGTATGGGATTTCCAACCACTGTCCATCTAAGCAGTAAAGACCTAGTTGTGTTGGGAAGAAAACCTAGATTGAAGATTTGTTTCTGACAGTCTTCTAGGTGCAAAGTAGTGTAAATGGTGACAAAAGCACTGATTTAGGAGGCAGAGGATCTGGATTCAAATTCTCCCTGAAATTTATTAGCTGTGTGACCTTGTAATTTAATTTCCTTAGACCTCCTTTATTTCATCTGGAAAACAAAGGGATGGTCAACAAGGTCCTTCACAATTGTTTCAATAGTATACTTCTATGCAAAAGAAGAGGAATGATAGAAAAAAAGGCTGCTAGAAGGTAGAAAAGACATATAAAAATTCTTTGGGATGGATAAGTAACCTGTTTTTTTAAGCATTTTGAATGTGAACACATACTAATTTGTACGGCTGGTAAACACACAGTTCTCTTCTAAGAAATGTCCTTTAGGTACATCTATTGTCTATATTGCAATTCAACAAATCTCTAATTCCTTGTATTTTTTTACTTTTAAAAAATCATTTCTAAAGGTCATGAAAAATGGTTTGCAGTTTTCAGAAATGCAGCATTCCAGATTTTCAGAACCCCAATAAAGTCATAATTTAGAAGAGTCTAATTTTATACCAATTTTATGATTACAGCATAAAAAATACAGAGCTAGAGCCAGAAGGAAGGAATCTGCATTAAGTCTTAACTACCATGAATGTTAATGGAAAAGGAGGTAATGTAAAAAGCCATGGGGGGTTAGTTTATATCAAGAGAAACACAGTTGGTATGTGTGACCCTATCAAGTAATGTACTGAAGTAACTTGAAATGTTCTGCACTATTAGAGGACAAGAATAGCATAGAAAACTTCAATCTACAATTAAAACAAAAACTTTATTTTAGACAAGAGCTTGAACCTCTCAGTGAAATTGCCTTTTAACAGAGGTGAATCTTGTCTCTATTCTTTCCTGAAAATGGCAATAATAATATTATTAGCATTTACTAGAATATGGATGTACATGTCCACACATACATATGCAAATACACACACACACACACACACACACACACACACACAATGTCCCTTCATAGTTTACAAAGAACTTCACAAATCCTCAAAACAGACTTGTGCAATACATACTAAATTTTTATCATCCTCAGTGAGGAATGAGGAAAGAGCTTGAGAAAGGCTAAATGACATACATGAGGTCACACTGCTAGTAAATAGTAGTACTCAATAGCAGTACTCAAACCTAGATGATAAGGCCAAAAAAGAGAAAGAAAGTAAAGTTATAATTATATATATATATATACTTGATTAGATTATTAAATTATTAATAATTTATTTATAAGGTTTGAAATAATTTCCTTCTAAAATTTCAAATAAACAACACTAAAATGACAAAAATATTATCATATGTTACTATTTATATAGTAAATTACTAAAGTTTAGTAGAACTGTTCCACCTTTTGCTGGAAGTCTTCTGAAATTTGAAGGGTTCAAAGGATTTTTTCACATCTAAGCAATATTCCTGAAATGGCTGACAGTAGTGTCTGCATCATGAACCAAGAACAAACTGGACTCGATGAAAAAAGCAGATTCAAGATTCTACAAAGAGTTAAGCAGAAAATTTATACTATACCTCAGAGGACCATCTTCAGGAATATAGCAAAAGGACTTCTAGGAGCTGCACATTACCCTTCTGCCACATGTGCTCTCTCATTGAACATTATTTCTAAGAGAATACACCAACTCCATAACAAATTAGTAAATACCCCCTTTCTAAAAGCTAAGTCTAGCTGACTAATATCAGCTGATAATCATGAAGTACACAGGTAGGGGGCTCATGAACTATACTACATTAGAAATGCAAATCCCAACCCTTGAGAGTAACTCCAAGAGCCCTGAGAGTACATGCTCTAATGACCCGATATGCCAATGCCACGGGAATTAGAATGAGGATTCCCAGAATCTATATAATTCTCTCAGAGCTCACACACGTGCGTGTGTGTGTGTGTGTATGCATACACATGCGCCTTTCACATGTAAATACACACATGATCTCCTTTGCTTCTCATAACAACCTTGTGAGGTTAAGTACCACAAAGAGTTATGTTATCGCTCCTTTACAGATAGAGAAATTACCTCTTAGAATGTTTCGGCCACTTGACTGTGACATCACAGCTAATGTCAGAGGCAGGATTGAAATCTGTTTCCTGTGACTCCAACTTGTTGCAATATACCCCACAACCTCTTATTTCACAAATTGGAGATCTGAAAGAGGTACAGTCTAGACATGGTAGTCAGGCCTCACAGATGCAAGAAGGAAAGAAAAGGCAAGGTAAAATAAGGGAATATATTCTTTGACAAAAATAAATGATAAAAAGAAATAGTGCAAAATAAGACTGGAGAGGTAAAGGACTAGTACTCAGTTCTAAAAATTATCAAAAAAGGGAAGGGAAAAGATGGGCTATAAGTATACTCTCAATAGCTAATCTGTTGAGAACTTGTATGCTTATAATACAGTATTTATTACTGAAGAAACTGTTTCAGATGAAAGAATTCTGAATTGTGTTAGTTACCTTTCAGTACTATCTTGACAATTACAATAAATTAGGGAAGAACCAGAATGTGTTATAAATCATAGGACAGACAGAAAGTAGCTCTTTTAGGAAGGGATGCTCAATATTAATAACAAAGAAAAGAAAGGATATTCTAAAGGACCATAAATGGTAGGTAAAAAAGTATATTTTAGCCTATAGGCGATGGGGAAAAACAATTTTTGAGCAATAGTGCCACTGTTCAAAGAAAAGCTCTTTGCCTGAGAACACTCCTCTCATTTTAAATGTATAGCTTCACACATTCTCTGGGACAAGGAAATAGCTGCCTTGACTTTAAGACTTCCTGTATTAAGTAAACAAAAATGTTAGCATTAACAAAATGATTAAGAAACATACCAAGCTCTCTAAGAACTTAAAATAATGTCTAATAGTGCATATTTCTCCTTCAGAACTATATTTTTGCTGTGTTCTTTACTTAACAAGCTTAGCCATCTAAACTCATGTAGTAGGTACTGGGGTCTTTCTTATTTTCTTCCCAAATTTACTGAATAGTCTTATAGTAGCCTAATGGCAAACTTGCTTTACGAGCTTCAGAAGACTTGGCTCTACCTGGAGTAATTAGCTAATTGCTTTGGATGATCTGAATAATTCCACACAAGTACCTGTAGAGAATAAATCGGAAAACAATTGGTATATATTGGTAATCAAATGAAAAAAATTGGTTGTTTTGCCAAAGGATATCTCCACTTTCAGAATGAAGAGTGAAAGGGATTTGATATCCTATCTGAATTTGAACTTTGTAAAAGCAACTCTCATGAAGACGGACATTGATAACAAAATCTTGCTCTGGTATTGTCTATATAAGTGCAAAGACTATTGTGAGAAAGGATATTGTCACAAAGACTTAAAACCTAGGTGTAGGACTCTAGTCTCTGATAATTGAACAGGATTCACAATATGAAGGTTCTCTACTAATACTCAATTTTACTCATTTTGTCCCCACCCAGATTTAAAGGCTCTAGAAAACTTATCTAGTTTCCAAACTTCTATAAATGAGTCAAGTGACTTGTCTGTTAGCCAATCAAGTCTGCAAATAAAACTTAAATAGTAAAGCAACCTATGTAATCACATCCCCAGTGACTATAATCTCATTCTACCTCACAGTATAGTTTTGGTCTTAATTTCCTTATAACTCCAATAAGGAAAAGTCTGAGCAAAATCTCTGATTGGGGAAGAGGCAGTGAGATTGGAAACCTCAGCAAAGATAGAATTGGCATTGATGCTCAGATTTTCAGCCAGTCCCATTTAACAGCCATTCTTAATCCCTTACAGATGGGGAAATGTCCTCATCACCTGGTCATATAAATTGACTAAAACATTTTCTGACTTGGCAAAAGCCCACCATCTTCAATTCTGCCTTCTTTATCTTTCCTGCCAGTAGTTCCTATCTTGTTCTATGTCTAGCTGTCATGTTCGTTCAGTCCATAACATGTTTGGGATTACAGTCTTTGACCACTGCTATGTTCTGAAACCACTTCACCTTCAATCTCCTCCCTACCTCTTGCAAAGGGACAAGAGGAAAGTACAGAATGATACAGGAAAAGTTCTATATGATTTTCTATCAATCAATAAACATTTATTATGCACTGACTATGTGCCAGGCATTGTGCTTTGGAGATACAAAAGGAGATAATCCTTGCCCCCAAAAGAGCTACCTGCAGGGAACCAGAGAGAGAACAATACTGCCAAAGCACCAGCAGAGAGCAGAAAAGAAAAGATCACACCATGAAGGAATCCTCATCTTACTTAGGACTATAATAAGTATTAGGAGATTTCACTGTGGGATTTGGGGAGCTAAGAATAGTTAGGCATTACCATAAGTCACAGAGATTGTGATAAGGATCCCATACTCTATAATAAAATATGTATATATACACAAACATGTACATACACATGACTTTCCATTTTTCTTTCTTCAATAAAACATTCTGTAACAAAAAAAATTTGTATTTGGAAGTGGGGATTTGGTATAATTAGGACACTTTTTTCAAAAAGCTTGAAGTCAAGAAAATATTGATAACTCCAAAATTAACAGCCTTTCTGTCACAGACACCTGGATACAAATCTTTTACTTCCAAGAGTTTATTTGGTACAGAAATGGAGCACACTGCCAACCACTCTTTTTTCCTGGATATTCTCCCTTCTCTGAGTTTTCATGATACTACTTTTTCCTGGTCTTTCTCCAAACTGCAAGACCACTCCTACATTTCCATCATTGTGTCACCATCTATATAAGATCCCCTAAATGTGACTATTCCCCAAGGTTCCATCTTAGGCCTTCTCTCTCTACACTGTTTCCCTCTCTCAGGAATCCCACCCACTCTCGTGGGTTTAACTATCATCTCAATACAGGAAAGAGAGAGAGAGAGAGAAAGGAGGAAAGAGGAGAGAGAGGGAGAGAGAGAGAGAGAGAGAGAGAGAGAGAGAGAGAGAGAGAGAGAGGAGAAAGGGGGGGGAGAGAGAGAGAGAGAGAGGTTCCAGTTTTTCTCCTGAGCTTCAGTCCTGAATTACCAACTGCCTATTGAGCATTTCAAACTAGATATCTCAACTCAAATTCAACATGTTCAAAACTGGAACTATCATCTTTTCCCCAAAAAAATCCTCCTCTCTTTCAAACTTCCCTATTTCTTCTAAAGGCAACACCATCTTTTTAATCTTCCAAATTCATACCCATGGCAGTGTGCTGGACTCTTCATTCTGCCTCACCCTACACATCCAAATCAGTTGTCAAACCTTGCTATATCTACCTCCACAATATCTCCTTCATTCTATTCCTCTGAAATCATTGAGGCTACCACCTTAATCCAGGTCCTCTCACCTAGATTACTGCAAGAGCCTTCTGGTTGGTTTCTCTACCTAAAGGCTCTCACTACTTTATTCTATCGCAGACACCACTGCCAAAATGAGTTTTCTAAAGCACAGATGTGACCATGTCACTCCACTACTCAATAAACTCCAGTGGCTCGCTATTGCTTTCAGGATAAAATATAAAATCTTCTATTTAGCATTTTAAGCCCTACACACCTTGGCCCTAACCAACCTTTCCAGCCTCAGTGGACATTACTCCCCCTCAGTCTACAATCTAGTCAAACTGGTTTTCCCTCTTTTCTCACACACTACACTCCATTTCCTGTCTCCTTTTCACTGGCTATCCCCCATGCCTCTGCTCTGTTTTGAATGGAACATACTCCCCCTGCTGACCACTTTAGCTCTCAAGATCTCACAAGTGAGGCTCCATTTGTCTCAAACTCTAGGAAGCACTCCCAAAGCAATCAACTTCTTTATTCAGTGACTTACCTTTACTTATGAGGTAAAAACTCACCATATCTATCCTGTGACTTCCACAGTCTTCATTTAATCATCTCATAATCTCTAAGCAGTTATGTTTTTTTTTTCATTTTTATGAGTTTTATACTCTTAGATTTTAGACTGTTATATGCAAATAAAGTCCACAATAGCCTAACAGTTACTGTCATTTATCAGGTCTCAGAGAAACCTCTCCCACAATCTGTCTTTTTAAACTCTTTCTTCATACATTATTGGTGTTTAATAAATGAAAATTCTCTCCCTGCCTCCTTTAAACCATTAAACTGTTCACATGCAAAAAGAGGTATCATCATATATCCTTAAGAAGGTGATCTAAGGGTACAGAGTCACAATGGTGGAATACTGGAATAACATCTCAAATAAATTTTTATAACAGGAGAGCCAACAAAAAATCAGAGTGAGACCTTTTTTCCAGCCTAAAACAACTTGGGAAGTTGGCAGGAAAGGTCTGTGACACTGGCCTGAGAACTAGTTCAGAGCATGTCAAGGGCACTAGCAGTGGCCATGACAGAAGCCACAGCTTCAGAAGCTCTCATCCCAGAAACAGGAAGGGGCTTGAACAAGTGGTCAGGAAGATATTACAAGGTACCCTTTACTGGCACTGGATGCAGCTGGTGCTGACTGCCAATTCTATTACCCACACACAGTTCTTGATTACAGTTTCAGGGTGGAGAGGAGCTCTTGGGCTTGGTCACAAAGGAGTAGGTGTCCTGGAAAGAGTTCCAGGGCCAAGAGGAGCACTAGTATTTATGGCTGCAGAGGACCAGGGGAATTTCCTAGGTAAGGACCCGAGCACAGACCCAGATAGCAGGGACCACACCTCTCCCTAGATCACATAACTTTAGAAGCACCAAAAACTTGCAGACCTCCAGAACTGTGAAAACAGTAGTGCAAAAAGACCTGAAGCTTGAGACTGTGTCTTCTCATCCCAGGTGAGCAGAGCCCAAAATTAACATAAAGTTCAAAGTCAAGAAATAGGCTGGGAAAATGGGCAAAACACACACACACACACACACACACACACACACACACACACAGAACTTGACCATAAAAAGCTACTACATGGAAGGGAAGACCAAGACATAAACTCAGAAAGCAACAATATGAAATCATCAAGTAAATCCTCAAAGAAAAAATGCTAATTGGACCCATGCCCAACAAGAATTCCTAGAAGTATTAAAGAAAGCTAATGGGAAAAAAGGGAAAGAATTGAGATTGTGTGAGACAATTATGAATAAAAAACTAACTTAGGTTGGTTAAAATAACACTGAAGAAAGTAACACCTTAAAAAATATAACTGACCTAATGGTAAAAGGAGGTACAAAAATTTGCTGAAGAAAAGAATTCCTTAAAAACTAAAATTGGCCAAATAGAAAAGAGGTACAATAGCTCACTAATGAAAATAATTCCCTAAAAATTAGAAGTGCATAATTGGAAGCTAATGACTCCAAAAGACATCAAGAAACAATAAAACAAAATCAAAAGAATGAAAAATAGAAAAAATATATTATTTGAAATATATTATTGGAAAATGTTGACCTGGAAATTGATCAAGGAGAGATTTTTTTGCAGAACCCTTTTTAATATAAAAAAATTTAAACATATTTCAAATCTTCACTATGTCCACAATTCTTATCTTCACAAGACACACTGGGGACATGTGCCTGTGTGAAATAAAAACATGTCAAATCCTAGGATGCTCAATCAAGTCACAGGGTTTGGACTCAAGACACTAGAGCAGTACCTGGCATTTCAGTCCTCATATGTTTTCTTATTCACATTTCCACTGGAATCCTCATACTCCTCCTCAGCGTCAGGCTGCCACTGTTCAGAAGCCTTCTGCAATTTCAATTTGGCTAACAAAGAGACAAAATCTTCAATCTGGGTCACATTAGCAAAGTGGGCTGTATTTGGAATACCCAAGCAAAGGAGAGATTTTTTTTAATTATTGGACTACCTAAAAGCCACAATCAAAAAAATAACTTAGACATCATATTTCAAGAAATTATCAAGGAAAACTGCGCCAATATCCTAGATCCACAGGGTAAAATAGAAACTCAAAGAATCCACCAATCACCTGATAAAAGAGATTCCAAAACGAAAACTTCTAGGACTATTATAGAAAAATTCCAGAGTTCCCATGTCAAGGAGAAAATATTTCAAGCAGCCAGAAAGAAATAATTCAAATATGGTAGAGTCATAGTCAGGATCACACAAGATTTAGCAGTTTCCACATTGAAGGAATGTAGATCTTAGAATATGATATTCCAGAAGGCAAAGGAGCTAGGATTACAATCAAGAATAACCTACCCAGCAAAATTTAGCATAATCCTTCAAGGGAAAAAATAGATATTTAATGAAACAGAAGGTTTTCAAGCATTCCTGACCAGAAATTAATAGAAAATTTGACATTCAAACACAAGACCCAAGAGAAGTATAAAATGATTGACATGAAAGAGTAATCCTAAGAGACTCAATAAAGTTAACTGTTTACATTTCTATATGAAAAGATGATACTTGTAACTCCTATGAACTTCATCATTATTAGAGCAGTTAGAAGTCTACATAGACAGAGGACATGAGTGTAATCTTATTATGTTAGGATAATCTCAAAAAAAAAAAGTGAAGGGTGGGGTGGCTAGGTGGTGCAGTGAGTAGAGCGTCAGCCCTGGAGTCAGAAGGACCTGAGTTCAGATCCGACCTCAGCCACTTAACCCACACAAACAAAAAAACCTAGCCGTGTGACCTTGGGCAAATTACTTAACCCCAATTGCCCTCCAAAAAGCAAAAAAAAAAAAAGTGAAGGGCATCACTCCTTCATCCATGCACTAGATAAAGGGGAAGGGGAGAAGTAGAATGAGGAAAATTTTTTCCACATAAAAGAGGCTTGAAGAAAGTTTTTTTGCTGGAGAAGATAATATGGGAAGAGGTATAGGCAATGTTTGAATCTCACTGTCATCAGAACTGGTTCAAAGAGGGAAGAATATATGTACACACTCAATTCAATACAGAATTCTACCTAAGACAACAGGGAAATAAGAGTAGAAAGGGGGAGAAATACAAGGGGAAGGTGATAGAAAGGGAAGGCAGATTAAGGGAAACAAATCAGACTTTTGAGGAAAGACAGGATAAAAAACAGAGAGAAGAATAAACAGAAGAAAATAGAACAGAGAGAAATACACAGTTACTAATCATAACTGTGAATGGAATGGGCTCACCCATAAAATGGAAGCAGAAAGAAGAATGGATTAGAAACTAGAATATGTTGTTTACAAAAGACACACTTGAAAGAGAAAGATACAGAATTAAAGGACTGGAGCACCATCTACTATGCTTCAGCAGAAGCAAAAAATACTGGGGTAGCAATCATAATCTCAGAAAAAAAAACAAAAGCAAATACAGACCTAATTAAAAGAGATAATCAGGGGTGGCTAGGTGGCACAGTGAATAGAGCGCTGGCCCTGGAGTCAGAAGGACCTGAGTTCGGAGCCAGCCTCAGACACTTAATCCACACAAACAAAAACCTAGCCGTGTAACCTTGGGCAAGTTACTTAACCCCAATTGCCCTAAAGGGGCGGCTAGGTGGCGCAGTGAGTAAGAGCCCGGCCTCGGAGTTGGGATGACCCAAGATCAGATCCGGCCTCGGAAAATGAGCACCCACACATAAATAATGACTAGCTGTGTAACCTTGAGCAAGTTACTTAACCCCAATTGCTTTAAAAAAAAAAAAAGAGATAATAAGGGAAAATAACATTTTACTAAAAAGGTACCATAGGCAATGGAATAATATCCAAATATAGATATAGATATATATACACATATATATCCAGTTTCTCTGATAAAGGCCTCATTTCTCAAATATATAGAGAATTGAGTCAAATTTATAAAAATACAAGCCATTCCCCAACTAATAAATAATTAAAGGATAAAAACAGGCAGTTTTCAGAAGAAAGCAAAGCTATTTATAGTCATATAAAAATACTCTAAATCACTCTTGATTAGAGAAATGCAAATCAAAACAACTCTGATGTACCACCTCATACCTATGAGAAATGACAAATGCTGGAGGATATGAGGAAAAACAGGTACATTAAAAACTGCTGGTAGAATTGTGAACTGATTCAACCATTCTAGAGAACAGTTTGGAACTATGCCCAAATAGCTATTACTAGGTCTGTACCCCAAAGAGATCAAAGAATAAGGAAAGGGAGCTATATGTACAAAATTATTTATAGCAGCTCTTTTTGTAGTGGTGAAGAATTGGGAATTGAGGGGATGTTCCTCAATTGGGGAATGGTTAAACAAGTTTTGGCATATGATTGTGATGGAGTACTACCGTGCTATAAGAAATTACAGGGGGGCTGACTTATTAAATCTACTACTTTCAGGGATAAACAGTTCACCTATGAAAGAGGTAATACTTTACATTATTTATCAATCAATTTCTTATTTATGCAGAAGTATATTTTCTGTAAGTTTCAGCACTAAACTGTTTCATATAAAATGACATAGTAACTAAACTCAATAGTACCTATAGGCACTTGTCTTCCCCATTCAACTGGAAGTGACATTGTCAGAAGTGCTCTTTTGGAAGATCACTTTGAAAAATTAATAGACTATAGTGAAGAAAGATTTGAGGCAGGGAGACCAATCAGAAGGCTATGGCAATAATTCAGGCATTAGATAATAAGAACTTATACTAATATGATAGTTTTGAATGGGGGAAAGGGATCATATACAAAAGAGCTTGTGAAAGTAGAAATAACAAGACTTGACAAAAGATTGGATATGGAGGAATAAGGAAGATCAAAGATGACACCAAGATTTCAAGCTTAGGTAACTGAGAGAATGATAGTCCCATTGACAGTAAAAGAGGAGTTTAGAAGGGAAGTTTTGGACATGTTTTGGACATGGCCAGGTGGCAAATTCAAAGATCTAGCAT
>WOXC01006274.1:0-127965 GCA_011680675.1 Gymnobelideus leadbeateri | reverse complement strand
TGCCATTTGAGCTAGTCTATTTTTTAAGGTGTTGTTTTCCTCAGTCAGGCTGTTGACCCTCATTTCATACTTTTCCTGCATCCTTCTCATTTCTCTTTCCAATTTTCCTCCACTTCTCTTATTTGATTTTTAAAGTCCTTCTTAAGGTCCTCTATGGCCTGCAACCCGCTCATGTTTTCCCCTGGGGCTTTTGGAGCAGGACTTCTGACCTCACAGTCCTTTTCCCACTCTATGCCCCCAAAATAGGAGTCTAGGGTTGCATTTTTCTGTTTCCTTTGCCTTGGCATGTTGCCACTTAATTACTTGACTTTTGGGCTTGTTGCCACACTATGGCTTTAAGGCCAGATAGAGGAATTTTCGTCCCGAACGTGTGGGGGGCAACTTCCGTTTCTGGCAAGCTATAAACCCACCCACAACTTCCACCCTAGATCACAATCCAGATCCAGGGAGGTTAAAGCAAGAGCGATTACCCCCCAAGACTGATCGCTGGATCTCCCCAAGATTTGTAGGCTGGGAGCCGGAAATGCCTCTGAAAACTACACAGTGGCGTGTCTCCTCAGCAGCTTCTAGCCCCCAGGGGAGGGAGCTGACGCATTCCCCAAATACAGGTCCCAAAGTCCATAGGACACTAACCTCTTACTTTGTCCTAGGCAAGTCTATGTTGATAATTCTGGCGTCTCCACAGTTCCTGGTGTTCTGGGGTTCCTCCAGCCGGCTGCTGGCCCTGCCGCCCTGGGGCTAAAACCTCGGCTCACGTGGACCTGGGCTCGGCTCGGCTCCTGGCTCTGCGCGCTGCCGGCTCCCAGACCACTGCGCTGGTCCTTCCTGCAGGGTGCTGGGCTGTCCTCAGCGGGAGGTTAGCTTCTCTGTGTCGTTCTGTGGGTGCTGGGGCTCCAGAAGATTTTCAGAATCCTTTTTTACATAGTTTGTGGGGAATCTGGGGGCAGAGAGGCTTGGACGAGCTGTTTCTACTCCGCCATCTTGGCTCCGCCCTGAACAGTGCATTCTTATCCCAAAAACTGGGGTCTTTGGGTTTATCGAACAATACATTACTATATTCATTAACTGCTGGGTCTCCTGCACCTAATCTATTCCATTGGTCTACTACTCTACACCTCTGCCAGTACCAAGCAGTTTTGATGACTGCTGCTGTATAATACAGATTAAGATCTGGCATAGCTAGTCCACCTTCCCTAGTGTTTCTTTTCATTAATTCCCTTGATATTCTAGGCTGTTTGTTTTTCCAAATAAATTTTGTTATTATTTTGTCTAACTCTAAAAAGTAGTTTTTTGGTAAATTGATTGGTATGGCACTAAATATATAGTTTATTTTGGGTAAAATTGTCATTTTTATTATATTAGCTCAACCCAGCCACGAGCAATTGATATTTTTCTAACTATTTAGATCTGATTTTATTTGTGTGAGAAGTGTTTTGTAGTTGTGATCATATAGATTCTGGGTTTGTTTTGACAAGTAGATTCCCAAATATTTTATAATGTCTACAGTGACTTTAAATGTGATTTCTCTTTCTATCTCTTGTTCTTGAGTTTCATTAGAGATGTACAGGAATGCTGAGGATTTATGTGGGTTTATTTTATATCCTGCAACTTTGCCAAATTTGTTTATTGTCTCAAGTAGTTTTTTACTTGATTCTCTAGGATTCTCTAAATATATCATCATATCATCAGCGAAGAGTGATAGCTTGGTCATTTCTTTGCCTAATTTGATTCCTTTGATTTCTTTTTCTTCTCTAATTGCTACTGCTAGTGTTTCTAGTACCATATTGAATAAGAGGGGTGATAGTGGACACCCTTGTTTCACTCCTGATCTTATTGGAAAGGCTTCTAGTTTATCCCCATTGTATACAATACTTGCTGATGATTTTAAATAGATGCTATCAACTATTTTAAGGAAGGCTCCATTTATTCCTATACTTTCTAGTGTTTTTAATAGCAATGGATGTTGTACTTTGTCAAAAGCCTTTTCTGCATCTATTGAGATGATCATGTAGTTTCTCCTAGTTTTATTGTTGATATGCTGAGTTATACTGATGGTTTTCCTAATATTAAACCATCCTTGCATTCCTGGAATGAATCCTACCTGATCAAAGAGTATTATTATTATTTTTTTAAGCAATTGGGGTTAAGTAACTTGCTCAAAGTTACACGGCTAGTCATTATTTATGCGTGGGTGCTCATTTTCTGAGGCCAGATCTGATCTCGGGTCATCCCAACTCCGAGGCCGGCGCTCTTACTAACTGCGCCACCTAGCCGCCCCTTTTAGGGCAATTGGGGTTAAGTAACTTGCCCAAGGTTACAAGGCTAGGTTTTTTGTTTGTGTGGATTAAGTGTTGGAGGCCGACTCCGAACTCAGGTCCTTCTGACTCCAGGGCCGGCACTCTATTCACTGCGCCACCTAGCCACCCCAAAGTGTACTATTTTGTGATAAGTTGTTGGAGTCTTTTGGCTAATATTTTATTTAGAATTTTTGCATCCAAATTCATGAGGGAAATTGGTCTATAATTTTCTTTCTCTGTCTTATCTCTTCCTAATTTAGGAATCAGTACCATATTTGTGTCATAGAAAGAATTTGGTAGGACTCCTTTTTCACTAATTTTCCCAAATAGTTTGTAGAGTATTGGAATCAATTGTTCTTTAAATGTTTGATAGAATTCACTAGTAAACCCATCTGGCCCTGGAGATTTTTTCCTAGGGAGTTCATTGATGTCTTGTTTGATTTCTTTTTCTGAGATGGGATTATTTAGGTAATTCACTTCCTCTTCAGTTAATCTGGGCAATTTGTGATTTTGTAAATATTCATCCATTTCACTAACATTGTCATATTTATATGCATACAATTGGGAAAAATAATTCCTCATTATTTTTTTGATTTCCTCTTCATTAGAGGTAGATTCACCCTTTTTATTTTTGATACTCATAATTTAGTTTTCTTCTTTCTTTTTTTTATCATATTGGCTAAGGGACTATCAATTTTGTTGATTTTTTCATAAAACCAGCTCTTAGTTTTATTTATTAATTCAATAGTTTTCTTAATTTCAATTTTATTAATCTCTCCTTTGGTATTCAATATTTCTAATTTAGTACTAAGTCGGGGATTTTCAATTTGTTCTCTTTCTAGCTTTTTCAATTGCATGTCCAATTCATTGACCTCCCTTTTCTCTAATTTATTCATGTATGCACTCAGGGATATAAAACTTCCCCTGAGAACTGCCTTTAGTGCATCCCATAAATTTTGGTATGTTGTCTCATTATTATCATTCTCTTGAATGAAATTATTGATTGTTTCTATAATTTCTTCTTTAACCCATCCGTTGTTTAGAATTAAATTGTTTAATTTCCAATTAGTTTTTGGTCTATCTTTGCCTGGCCCTTAATTGCATATAATTTTTATTGCATCATGATCTGAGAATGATGCGTTTAATATTTCTGCCTTTTTGCACTGGATTGTGAGGGTTTTTTGCCCCAGTACATGGTCTATTTTTGAGTATGTACCATGCACTGCTGAAAAGAAAGAAAATTCCTTTTTATCCCCATTCAGTTTTCTCCAGAGATCCATCATATCTAGTCTCTCTAAGATTCTATTCACCTCCTTAACTTTTTTCTTGTTTATTTTGAGGTTAGATTTATCGAGTTCAGAGAGGGGGAGATTAAGGTCCCCCACTAGTATAGTTTTGCTGTCAATTTCTTCCTCTAATTCCTTTAACTTCTCCTCTAGGAATTTGTATGCTATACCACTTGGTGCATATATATTAAGTAGTGATATTGCTTCATTCTTGATGGTGCCTTTTAGTAGGGTATAGTTTCCTTCCTTATCTCTTTTAATTAGATCTATTTTTGCTTTTGCTTTATCTGAGATAAGTATTGCTACCTCTGCTTTTTTTTACTTTAGCTGAGGCATAATAAATTTTACTCCAGCCTTTTACCTTCACCCTGTTGGTATCCCTTTGTTTCAAATGTGTTTCTTGTAGACAGCATATTGTAGGATTATGGCTTTTAATCCATTCTGCTATCCACCTCTGTTTTATGGGAGAGTTCATCCCATTCACATTCACAGTAATGATGACTATTTGTCTCTTTCCCTCCATCCTATTCCCTCCCCTGTTTATGTTTTTGTTTCTTCCTTCTCCCTTCCCCTCCTTGAAGTTTTCCCTTTTGACTGCCCCCTCCCTTAGGGTTCCCACCCAGTGACCCCCCTTCTTAACCTACCCTCTACCCTTACTACTATTTCCCTCCCTTCCAATCCCCCATTTAGTCTCCTCCTTTTCACCCCCCCTTACCCTTCCACTGTCTATAGGACACAATAAATTTTTATACTTATCAGAGTAAATTACTCCCCGTTTGATTCCAAACCAATGAGAGTAAATTTCAAACAGTGCTCCTCTCCCTCCCTCTGTTTCCTCTAGTTAATGGTTTATGTGTCTATTCACATTAGAATCTTAAACTTCACTGATTAATTTGATCCCTCTTTGGACCAGAACCAGTGTGATTAGTGTTTAAATGATGGTCTTCTCCCTCTTTCTTTCCCCTCTTCTATAGTGTGTTTTGATGCCTCTTCAGATGGCATATTTTACTTTTTCCTAGCTCCTCCTTTCCTTTTTCCCATTACAGTCTCTTTTATCCCCTTAATAGTCTTTTTTTTTTACTTCATGTTAGTGCATTCATACCCACACCCTCTATCTAAGTATAACCCTTTAGAAGGTCATGATAATCATAAAGATTTCGAATATTGACAGTTGTCAGCTCCACATATAGGGATGTGAACATTTTGCTCTTGTTGCATCCCAAGTAATGAGCGTGTGTTTATGGGTGTGGGTGTGTGCACTTATGCATGTGTGAGTCTGTGATTCCCTTGTTTACATCTTTCTGGAGTCTTGTAATTGGAGATCAAATTTTCCATTGAGCTCTGGCTTTTTCATCAGCAAAGTCTGGAAGTCTCTTATTTCATTAAATGACCGTCTCTTTGCCTGAAAGATTATGCTCAGTTTTGCTGGGTATTTAATCCTTGGTTGTAGTCCTAGCTCTCTTGCCCTACGAAATATCAAATTCCAGTCCCTCTGCTCTTTTAATGTAGAAGCTGCTAGGTCCTGTGTGATCCTAACTGTAGTTCCTCGGTATTTGAATTGTTTCTTTTTGGCTGCTTGTAGAATTTTTTCTTTAATCTTGTAATTCTGGAATTTCTTGGAGTTTTCAGTTTGGGATCTCTTTCAGGAGGAGTCCAGTGAATTCTATCGATAGCTATTTTATCTTCTGATTCCAGGTCTTCAGGACAGTTTTCTTTGACAATCTCTTGGAATATGTTGTCTAGGCTGCTTTTTTCATTGTGGCTTTCTGGTAGACCAATAATTCTTAAGTTGTCTCTCCTGGATCTGTTCTCTAGGTCAGTTATTTTTCCAGTGAGGTATTTTACATTTTCTTCCAATTTTTCGATCGTTTCGGTTTTTTTTGATTGACTCCTGCTGCATCATGGAGTTCTGAGTTTCAGTTTGATTGTATCTATTTTTTAGGGAATTATGGTCTTCAGTTAGTTTTTGAAATTCATTTTTAGGGAGGTATTTTCTCCAATTACTTCACTAATTTTACTTTTTAAGGATTTGTTTTCTTCACTGAGACTTTTTTTCCAGGTTGGTCACTGCTTCCCTGATTTGGTCTTTAAAATTTTTCTTAAGCTCCTCCAGGAATGCTATTTGGGCTTGAGACCAGATCATGTTTCCTTCTGTGGTCTCAGGTGTGGGTAGAGAGTCTATATTGTCCTATGTATTTAGTTGTTCTTCCCCTACATTATGTCCTGTGTATTTAGTTGTTCTTCCCCTACATTGTAGGCTTGAATAGACTTTCTTGCCTTCCCCTTCTCCTTCTCAGCTTCCTTCTTTCCCATTGTGACTTCCTGTTTCTTAGTTTCTCAGGCTATTAGTTTAGGGCCTGATCTTTGACTTTGAATACCTCTGAGTAGCTAGTTTATGGCTAAGTAAGGGAAATCAGTGAGGAATGTAGATGTGTAGGTGGGGGGGTGTCTGACCACTTCAGATTTCTGCCTCTATACCCCTGGATTATAAGTAGGCTTTTGTTGGTGAGGTGAGGTGGGGCTTGTTGCAACCCCTCCCTCTTTTCTCTTCAGACTCCTGGCTATCTCAGTTACACCCCTTCTTGGAGACTCTCAAGCCTGAGGCTATTTCCATTAACTTGGGATTTCACTCTGGGTGGGAGACTTATCTTTGTGTTTTCTGCTTCATGAAGGAGGGTTGGGAGGATCAGAGCAGCTAGAATTTACTTTGCCATTCCAGCTCCTGTATTATACAGGCAGGCAGCTTCCAAACTTCCAGGTTGGGGGCCGAATGCAGCCAGAGAAGCCACTCTCTCCACTGGGGCCCCAACTCTCCTACCTGGCTCCAATGATCCTTCCCCTCTGCAAGATGACTGCGATTTGTCCTTGGTAAGTCTGCAGGCTGGGGCTTTTTCTCTCTCTGGTGTAGTCTGCTTGTCTGCTCTTAGGTCTGAGCTGTGCAGACCCCATGTGCTCTGCGCTCGACCAGTCCGGACACACTGGGCAACCTCCTAGGCTGGACTCTGCCACGCTCTGTCTTCCAGTGGGCTCCGTCACTCCGGAATCCACTGAGATTCACCCTTTGAGACTTAGTGACTCTATAGCAGCTTTTTGTTGGGGCTATAGCAAAGAACTTGAAACAAACAGGTACCCTTCAATCAGAGAATGGCTGAGCAAACAATGGCATGGTAAAACAATAAAACAGTACTGCCCCTTTAAGAAATGGCAGGTTGGAGGGTTTCCTCTAAAGGAAACTGAGAAGACTTGGAT
This sequence comes from Gymnobelideus leadbeateri, assembly GCA_011680675.1. NCBI lineage: Eukaryota > Metazoa > Chordata > Mammalia > Diprotodontia > Petauridae > Gymnobelideus > Gymnobelideus leadbeateri. Next base: position 121,133 of record WOXC01006274.1, on the reverse strand, counting down.
AAACCAATGCAGAAGGAAATGGGCAGAACTAAGAGGCCCCTTTTAGAGCAGGGGCGGCAATAGGAAAGAAAATCACTTGGAATGACCTGAGACCTGTGTTCAATGCAGGGACCCAGCAGGCTCTAGAGGACTAATGATGATTCAGGTCCCAGGACGAAAGGGCAGAATGACTGATGTTTCTGGATAAAGGCGGAGATTTAGTTTATTCCACTGTCTTTATTTGTTTAAAAGGGTGTGTGTGTGTGTGTGTGTGTGTGTGTGTGTGTGTGTGTGTGTACTTGGTGGGACTTAGATGGGAAAGAACCGCCAGGAAAAAATTGCCAGGAAAAAAAAATCAAAATCTAGCTAGTAAACCAAAGGAAAAAAAAGGCAGTTGGAAAAATGACAAAAGAAATAAAAGGTCAGTGAAGCATTTTTTTAAATGGATCGAGAACAGAAGGAGGTTCTTAAAGAAATGCAGACAAGCAGGGCATAGAAAGCAAGATTTTAAATGTATCATGTACTTTTTTGTGGATGGACGAGAGGAGTTTCTCCATAACCATGTGAGCATATGTACATACACAGGCATACATTTGTCTGTGTATATAGGTATCTATAAACAGGCACTATATGCATAAGTAATATCCACATACTTATGTATGCATACATATATCCCTGCATATAGATACATACATATACATGTGCATATATACATATGGATACCACAAATATGTATACAGATGTATATTGGTAGGCAGTACAAATGTCCAAATTAGGCATATAATGAAATGATGGAAGAGAAGACAGAAGACAAGACTGCCATTAGGAAATTTCCCATCTCCTTAAATGATCTCAAATAGCTAGCTCCCAGAAACAAAGGGTTGTTTTTTCCCTGCCAATATCCACTGTTGCTGTTGATAGGTGAGGTAAGACAAGGAACACTAGTCTTTGAAAAATGAGAAATATATGTCACACAGAGAGCAATGGAGAGGTGCATTATGGGTGTGAACAAGCTACTACATCTTCCAAAAGAGGAATTTCAAAGAATAGGAGTAAAGGATGTCATCAGGGAAACACACATGGTTCTTACACAGGTGGTCGGTTCGATTTAGAAACTTCCTTTTCCCTGACTTCTAGCTTTAGGCTGTTATTTGACAAAGAGCATAGTTTTCAGGAGTCCTGTGACTGTTATGGCCCCAGGCTCATCAGGTGCTCCTAGGACTCAAGTGCCTTGTATGAAATAGCCCATAAAGCCCATTGCCCTGGCAACACTGATAGCTGGTCAATAAAAGGAAGTGATGCCCTCACCCTAGAACTACCATGCACCAACGTGGTTTCAGCTTTCTTTTCTTTGTCTGGGAAATGCAGCAATGATTTAATTTCACCAGATTATTAATTCAAATCAAATTCAACCTTAACTTCATTTCTCTTTTCTGATTTAAATATTTCAGTTCTAAATCATCTTTAAAGGGAAATTCGTGAAATTCTAGAATGAAATGGTTTATTCTTTCCAGAAAGGTTATTTTTATTGTTGTGAGACATGTCTGATTGTTTTGCTAAATGTAAAGCATAGGACAACCATTCCTCTCTGAGATACTATAGAAAAAAAGCAAAAATCAAATCATAACTTATTTTAATGCCTCAAGGCTTGACAACTCCTTTTGTTGCTGTAGGTTTTCTCTGCACCCCTCCATAATTTAATAGTCTTTGAGAGCAACTAGATGAAACCAGATGAATCCCCATGAGACCAGCATGAGGAAGAATCTCTCCACACCTGGAAAGATGGGAACTTAGGGGACAGATTAGTCACTGCCACCAGGCCTGTCCTGGATGGTGGCCCAACTTGGTAAGAATGGTGAGATTTTGAGCCCTCCTGCCCAGCCTTCCAGAACCCAGGGTCACCTGCTGATCTCGGGGGCTCTTTAATGAATGGCTTATCCCAAAGAGCCAAGGTTTCTAACTGAAACTACTGAGGCAGATTGTGATCGAATCTGGCCCTGCGATTACTTTTTTGGAGAGATCTCCGTTATAAGGAAGTTCTCTGTACCAAAGCAAGTGACACCCAAACTGAGAAACTCCAGGATCTCATAGCTACTCTGTGTCAGTGAGGATGAACCCAGCTTTCCTGGCTCCAAGGTTTTCTATATGCCATGTTGTTATGGGAATGCAAATTTAAGATCTTCCCTGCCCCTAGATCCTTTGATAGGCTTAAGTGTACCTGGAGGGAGGCTTGTTTTTCAGGAGATACTTTGTGATTGGGCAGTGGGTCAAGAGGATTGTGACATTCTCTGAGCCAGGAGAAGGCTATATAAACTCTGATGTGAGACTTTCTTTTGGGGCTCACTTTGAGAAGTGTTGGGTGATTTGACCAGATGAGACTTTGGGCAGCTGTTGAGAGCCCTCTGGTTTTGAAAACCCAGATATTACCAGATCTGGTAACTGTGATTAGGTATGGATGTAATGGTTGGACAGTTGGAGGCCTATCTGCTTGATCTGTTTGTTTCTCTGTCTTCTTGTAATTTCTGTTTGTAACCTCTGTATACTCTGAAGTTCTGGATTCTGACCTTTTCCCCTGAACTAGGTAAATGATATGTTTGATTAATTAAAGCAAGATTGTTAACCCACTTTGAGTTGCTTTTCTTTAGAAAAGCAGATCTAAGAACCCATGTTGGCAGCCACCCTGGGGATGCTGGAGTGCTTGCTGCTGCACATGACAAGCCACCTTTGCTTGCAAGCAAATGACTTTGAGTCCTTCCCAGCCCTGCCTCTCTCTTCTTCTTTCAGCTCTTTCTTAAATTGTAGATCTGACTGTGGCGCCATCCCCCAACTCCCTCTCCCCTTAACCAAAAATGAGGAATGTTTCCTTCTTGGCTCCAGGGGTCAGGTAATGTCCTACCCCCCAACCCTTGCCATCTTGTTTTGCAGTATTTCTCTTCCTGAGCTGACATTCAAGGAAGGCCAAGTGTCACAGGAGATGTCCAGCACATACAATGTCAGGCCATTACAATGCCATACTGGTAACTTTGTCTGAGTAGTCCCAACCTGCCTCCTTTGTCCTTACCTAGGTTGTGTAGACTGGCTGGGCTTGCTTCCAAGCTGGGCTCAGGTGCCATCTGAGCACTGCACCTGAAATCACAAAGACATGTTCAGATCTGGCCTTAGATACTAGCTGTGTGATTGTAGGCAAGTCACTTAACCACTCTGTCTCAGTTTCTTCAACTGCAAAATGGAGATAATAACCCCCACCTCACAGGCTTGTTTTAAGGATAAGTGAGAAAATATTGTTATAGCACTTAGCACAGTGCCTGGTACAGGGTAGGATCTTAACAAGTGTTTGTTTTCTTTTTTCTCCCTCCTTTCCTCCTTTCCTTCTTCTTTTCCTTCCTCCTTTCCTTCCTTCTTTCCTCCCTCCTTTCCTCCCTTCCTTCCCTCCCTCCCTCCCTTCCTTTCTTCCTTCTAGCTCCTACACAAAGTCTTTACTCTTCTGATCTTTACCATGTCCCTATTATTAGCACTCCCAAATTTTTATTTACTTATCTGCATGCATATTGTGTTCAATGTGTCCAGAAGAATTTGTTAGGGTGGGGAGAGGAGACTCTGCCCCAATTAATGTAAAAGACAGAAAGTCCAGACCTTTCCACTGAGTCAACCTATGAAGCAAAGGTATAACCTAGGAGGGAATGGTTTTGGTCACTGGATAAAGGTAAGAGATCTCACAGAAAGTGCCTTGTGATTGGCTGAAAATGACAGACACACCTCTGGGCCTATTTATGACACAACTTGCCAACACAGCATCTCATGTTCCAGGAGCCGTGAGCTCAGTGACAGTCCAAAGAATTGCCTTTGGTGGACTGGGAACGATGCAGTTGTTTCCTCCTCACCTCATTGGACAAGTCATGACTGGGAGAACTGGGAAATTTGGGGAGATTTGGCATTTCCATCACACTGCTCAAAGTAGCCCCCAGCTGCATCTACATAAGAGACACAAGGAGGAAAGCCAGCTTCACTCCTCTACACAGGAACAAACATTCCTTTCAAAGCCCAGAAGAAAGCTGCACCTAGGGAAACTTGACAAGGACTCCACCAAAGAAGGGGGGCCTTCTAAACCTCAGGAGCTGTGAGTTTATCCTTTGGTCATATGCAGCATCTAAGTTCAAGCCCATTTTCCCAAGGAACTTTGGATGTCCAAGGGGATGATGTGGCCTCTGATTCCAGGAGATGTCTCTATAACTGTCCTTGCCTTACCTTCCTGATAAGTATCCTTTCTAAGACCTAATTGCCTCTGGCTAATAATCAATACAAAGAACACTGGATGGGGGGCGACACTGCCAGGCCAGGCCCTCCTCTTTGCCCCTCTTTTCATAAATGGTGCTTCCCTATAGCTTCCAGGATGAAATTGAAATTTCTCCTATTTGGCACTAAAAGCCTTTCATTTCCTGTCCTGGCCCCACCACACACCACCCCCAGAAAGCAACCCAGGGACATGGGCTCCCTGCTGTTCCTTGAACAAGAAGCTCCACCTCTTGGCTCCTGGCATTCTCTCTGGCTGCCCTTCGAGCCTGGATTAGCTCTCTCCCCAACTTGGACCCCGGCCTCCTTGGCTGCCCTGGAATTAGGCAGCCCAACTCCTACAGGAAGCCTTTGCCAACCCCTTAATTTAGTACTTCCTTTCTGTTGATTATTTCCTAGTTAGCCTGCACAGAGCTTGTGTGCACATCATTGTTTCCATGTTGTGTCTCATCTGATTGTGAGCTCCACAAAGGCACTGGCTTTTGCCTTCTTTGTAACTCCACTGCTTAGCAGGGTGCTTTGCAAATAGCAGGTGCTTAATAAATGCTTACTGCCTGACTCTGACTGCTCTGGATTACCATTAGAATTCTGAGGATAATCATCAGTTTGGACACTGGTCCTGCCAGTGGCAGTGAACTTCAGGAAGGTGTGTGTGTTAGGAAGGAGTCATAAGCTGCTTCAGGAAAGGGATTCTTTTCTTTTCTTTCCTTCCTTCCTTCCTTCCTTCCTTCCTTCCTTCCTTCCTTCCTTCTTCCCTTCCTTCCTTCCTTCCTTCCTTCCTTCCTTCCTCTTTCTCTCTCTCGTCTCTCTCTCTCTCTGTGTCTCTGTCTTTCTCTGTGTCTCTGTATCTCTGTCTCTGTGTCTCCCTCCTGTCTCTCTCCCTCCTCTCTCTCTCTCTCTCTCTCTCTCTCTCTCTCTCTCTCTCTCTCTCTCTTTCTCTCTCTCCCCTCTCCCTCTCTCCCTCTCCACCTCTTTTTCTCTCTCCCCCTCTCCCCCCTTTCTCCATTTCCCTTTATCCTCCTCTTTCTCCTCCTTTCCCCCTCTCTACCTCTTTCTTCCTTTTTCTCTCTTTTCTCCTTTCCCTCTCTTTCTCTCTATTTCTCTCCTTTCTCTTTCTCTCTCTTTCCTTCCCTTTCTCCCTCCCTCCCTCCCTCCCTCCCTTCCTTCCTTTCTCTCTCTTTTTTCTCTCTCTCCCTCTCTTCCTCTCTCCTCCTTTCTCTTTCCCTTTCTCCCTCTCTCTTTCTCTCTCTCACTCTTTTCCTCTCTCTTTTTTCTCCATTCTCTCTCTTTCCCTTCCCCCCCCCCTTCCTTCTTTCCTTCCTCCCTCCCTTCTTTCTTTTCTTCTTTCATATACATAGACATATATGCACACACATCTACAATACACATAGACACACATACATATGCCTGTATGCACATGTTCACACACCTATACACAGACACACATACAGTACATATTTGCACATGCATACATGTGTATATGTATATGTACGTGAAAAGCAAATATGATAAAGCAAAAGGCTCCCAGCCAGATCAGCATGTCCATCCAGGACAAGCCTGGCCACGTCCAACTGTCCAAACTGCAGTGTCTCTCTATTGCCCCCAGGATGGACTGACCCCCACTGACCTTCCCAGGTGTGTTTACAGTACATTCTCCCCTCCCCTGCTCCACTGTAAGCCAACCAAACTGGCCTCTTTGCTGCTTCTCACACCAGGAACTCCATTTCCTTCCTCCTTGTCTTTGTACTGGCCATCCCTAGTGCCCAGTATGCACCCCCACCCTGCCTCCAGTTCTTATACCCCTTGTTTTCCTCAGAGCTCTGCTCAGGGACTGCCTTCTACACAAAACTTTCCTGACCCAATATTTAGTCCAGGGCCTGGCACATACTAGATAGTCAATGGAGGCTAGTCAACTGAGTTAGGGACTGATCCTCAAGCTGCTAATACCCTTGCCCCCTCCCCCCATAAATGTACCTTGTGTTGTTTTGAATATAGTTATTCCTGTGTATTTCATATCCTCTGACAGAACATAAGCTACATGAGGTCAAGGACTGTTGTCTGGGTGTGAACAGTACCAAGCCCAGGGCTGGCACAGAGTTTACTAATCACTTGATTGATAGAGATGCTTCAGCCAAATCATTGTAATGATGTTATAACACACAGATGCAGCTGCCTATCTCCTTTGATACTAAACATCTCACTCTGATGTTTAGAACACACAGATGCAGCTGCCTATCTACTTTATCCAAAGAAAGTCAGTCTTCTGGGGACTAATTTAGATCAAACTAAGCCCAGCTTTAAAAAACAATTTTTCTGACAATAGAGATCCTAGATTCTTCAGTGACATGTAATAAAATGCTGAGGAAGATTTAACAGGGAAATAACATTCTTTTTAGAAAAGGCAAAAATGAAATCAGAAGGACTACATAAGCAGCAGCAAAAGATCCCCTCATTATGGAGAAAGTTGACAGTTCCAAGGTCTGCTACTGTCGAGCAGGGCAGTTTGCAGGAAATTAATCGAATATTGGAGAAGCAGCATTTTTCATGGTTACAGAATCATAATTCAGCTGTCTTCATTTGACAAGGTCAATACTTACCACAGCATACATACACTTAAAGACTAGCTGAGACAGTCCCATCACATTGAGTTCAGTTTCTGCATCATTTATCATGATAAGAAGGAAGGAAAAAAAGGAAGGAGGGAGGGAAGCAAGGAAGGAGGGAGAAAAGAAAGGAGGGAGGGAGGAAAAGAGGGAAAGAGGGAAGAAGCAAATCTTTTACCACAAAGACAAAAGCAAAATGGAGGACACTAAGTTTGATTTCCAATTCATTTAAGTGCTCAGCAGGCTGGTTTCCATCCACTTTCCCAGGCTGAGAACATGGCAAACAAAGGCAGGTGCTTGCTTCAGCAGACATTTTCCTCCCCAACCCATGGCAGGAGCCATCCTGAGCCAGGACCACATGATATGAGCCCTTCCATCACATTGCAGCAGCTCTTAGGCTGTGCAACATCTATTGTTCATTAAAAAACCAAATCATGCCTAGATCTTGAACTTTCCATTTGCCATTGTCCCCAAAAATATTTTTCCCCCAGCAACTAATGTAATGCAGCAAGAATGAGGCAGAAACCTGAGTGGGTTTTCTCTGGATAACTGTGTGATGTACAACCTTTTAAAGGAATTTGTTCATTGCAAAACATGGGGTTGAGGAGTCAGTAGAGAAAAACAAATCCCAGCCATAATGAGGAAGAGGCATGAGGTCTGAGATTCCCCATCCCCCACAATGCTCCATTGTGTGCTGCCTCTGTAACCTTGTAAAGGCCACTTCCCATCGGCACCTGAATCTCTTATGTGCAGAATTTAGGGTTGAACTCATGAGTCTCTGTGATGGCTTCCACTACCAGATCTCATTCAGTTACCACAGGACTCTCTCTGGAGGTTGTTTCTTATACTCTGATGGACAGATTCCCAACTTCTCTGCACCACTGCAATCTACTTGAGATACACTACTCTTTTTTTCACATCCTCCAATGTTCTTGGGTTCTCCTGTGCCCTCTGAAATCGACCAATCCACCAATTAACAGTCATTCTTAAGAACCTAGGCACCATGGGTATGAAGACAAAAAAGAAATGTTCTTTTTCCTCAAAGAGTTTCCTCCAAAGAACACTTTTAGGAGAAATAGCATATACCCATATAAACAGCTACAACAGTTATTCAGTTTAAGATCCTAATCAATCCTGGCCTAGTCATGATCTGTCTTCAAGACATGCCCAGGTAGATATGCAGGGATGAACTATATCAGTAATCTGCCCCTACAACTCCATGTCAAAGCCTGAGCAATAGGAATTTTTTATCTGTTTGGTTCTTCCTGCGTGGGTTGCCCAGACATCTTTCTGACTGATCATCCTTGATATTTGGTATTCCACCAAAAAAAGTTATCAAGGCAGACCTATATAGTTCAGGTCACATTTGAATTGTCATAATGTTATTTGCAGATAGAACATATGGAGCACTACACCATCAATGGGGAATTCCTCCTCGATTTAGACTTCTTAAGGAGAGTTGCCATGACAGTGGCTCTCTCCTAAGATAAGCATATGCTTCCCCATTGGCTGCCTCAATGTCAATAACAGAGAACAGAGCAAAGTTTTCCACATGATTCTGTCTGTCATGGAATCCACTTTGATCTCAGCATATGGATGGGAGATACTTTGCTTGAAAGGAGCAATTTTAAAAATGCTTTGGAGGCTATCTGGGCTTAGAGGAGAAAGCTTGTGAACATTGAAAATCCCTATGAGTTTTACAAACTTGGAAAGATCCTTACAGTTTCTTTCTTTCCACTTCCATGTTGTATTCACTGCCCAGAGTACACATGTTCAAGGGCTTTTGTAGTATCTTCCAGAAAATCAAAAGAAAACCAGAGAAACTTTATTATTATATTCCAAGGTATTGTAACTCTCCTCATTGCACTTGAGGAAATGAAGGTTGTTAGCCTAGTAGAAAGGATCTCATTTAAAAGCAATAGGGAGATCATAAATGTTGACAATAAGCTAAGGGCACTCGATGAAGACAAGTCCATGTGCAAATGATGGGCTTTGCAATAGGGAGCTGTCAGTACAACAACTGTTACACATGTACTTTCTGATATTAAAAAAGAGGAAGAAATGATGGAGAGAGATGTCAACATCCAGACAAAGAACTAGAAAGAACTGAGTTTGAATCCTGATTGAAGCAAACTACTTGATCTTTTACTTTTTATTGTTTGGTTTTATTTCCTCTTTACCACTTTTCATTCCATCTAGTACAATCCGCCTTTGTAGCCTGACTCATGTCTAATGTGAAAGTATTTGCAGATCCTATGCTGGACTGTATGCCATCATGGGGGAGGGGGGAGGGGAGGGAGGGAAAGAAAATTTGAACTCAAGGAATTATGGAATTGAATCTTGTAAACTAAAAGTAAACAAACTACTTCAGCCAGCGAAGTTGGTGGGCTAGTGAGCAGTGAGAATAATCAGATGGAGATGTAATCAATAGTCTGTTTATTATAGGACCATTTCATACAGAGCCAAAGATTCAAGGAGCTCACAGAGTTTTTATGCCCCCCAAGACAATGTAGACAACATAGGAAGATCCTGCATCCAAGGAATGCAGATAATATAGAAGGAGCCTCCCTTAATCCTGTTTACTATTTACCCTTGCTTAAAGTTAGTTATTTATTAGGGCATTATTCTTGGACCATATCCAGGGGCATAAACAAAAAAGCCCTCTAGCTAATCTGCCCTGTAACCTTTGCAGGTAGCTGTATAGGACAGGGGAGTGAGGTCAAGGAACCCCAAAATGTTCCCTTCATAATACATCCTCTTGCTTGTTTGCCCTATAGCCTTTCAGAGAATAATACAGGGGAGAGGAACATTTCATTTATCGAAGCCATGAGACTTCTGAAAGTTCATTTCAACAAATAAATTAATAAAGACAAAAAAAAGAGGAAGAAAAGGAAGCATAAACTGGGGGTCACTGCCTTCTCCTCACAAGCTGTCTGTATTGTCTAGACTAAGGGAAGAAGAATGAATCTGGCCTTCCTTTAAAACCCAGGCTTAATCAAGAAACTCAGAGTTCTCTATGAAAGAATCAGAAATCATTGTTGTTGCCTGAGAGGGCAGCTAGTCACTCAAACATGACCCTTTTCCAGGGGTGTGCTGATACTTGTTTAACAACTGACTTTCAAAATAAATACATAAACTAATCAACAAATGAATGAATGAATGAATGAGTAAATAAATGAAAAAAGAAGTACATAGGGACATACTTTTAAATTTAATTTCTACCAAAAACCTGACTTGGAGCATTTGCTGACTTCTGAAATGTAAATGCTGACAATAAAGTTTAACAATCATCTCTCCCTCCTCCTTTCAAGCTGGCTCCAGTACATTCCTGCCTCTCCCTAACTTTCAACCTTGCAGGTGCCAGCATATACAGTGAATCCTCACAGCTTCCTGAGAAAAGTGTTTTCCCAATGTGCTGACTTATTCTCCAAATAGTCAATAGCCTCTTTCTAAATTCAACTGAAAAGCACATAGTTTTTGCCAAGTCCTATTTCAAAGCTTGATATGAATGAATTATGGAATCTATAACTAGAAGGAAACTCAGAAGCCATCTAGTCAACTGTACCCATTTTACGTATGGGGAAACTGAGGGCCAAGGAAGGTGAGTGGCTTGCTGAAGGTCATGCAAGTGGCCAGCATGCATTCAAAATTGGATCTTCTGACCCCAGAGCCAAAGCTCTTTCCCACCTTGTTTCCCAATCTAGCATTTAACCCCAATTAGTCATGTAGAGGAAAGAGAAGTGGTAAGTATATCCCTGCTCTGGAACCACAGCACTGTATCATAACACATTTGGAAACATCTTATAAGTTATAGGCAATGCCTTCTTAGTGCATTCCTAGTCTGTCAATAGTGTAATCGGCTGGAGGTCACACAATAATGTATGGCTGATCAGTGCAGGCAAGACTTTTCTAAGGAATGCAGATTAGATAAAATAAAAGTAAGCACTAAAATTTGAAGGGGGAGAAGTTGAAGCCCCTGAGCACTGAAAAATCATTACTTAATACACACTCCAGAAATTCTATCACATAGCCAAGTGACACCAGAAACACTGACATCTTCATTGATTTTGAGAAGGAAATGGGCATCCCCAGTCTGGAATTTCTTTTTTATTTTCTGCATTAAACTGTTTTAATGGTCTCAAAATTCTGTGACAGATTTTTGGTCAAGTTGTTTCCATTTAAAAATTACTGATTTTAAAAACTAATAACTTAAAACTGCCATGAAACAAATGGTCCACAAAAACATTCCTTTCCTCCTGAAGCTTTTAAGATGCATTGTAATCATTAACCAGTCTTTTACTATTAAACTTAAATGGCCAATTGAGACAAACAGTTCTGAGACCATTCTTCCACCACTGATTAAGACTGGGGTGGCAGGTGTTGTACAGAATATTCATTTAGCCTTCTGGGCCTTCTGGACAGATTTTGTGACCTTGCCAGCTCCAGCAGCTTTCTTGTCAACTGCCTTGATAATACCAACTGCAACAGTCTGCCTCATATCACAGACAGCAAAACAACCCAGAGGAGGATAATCAGAGAAGCTCTCCACACACATGGGCTTGCCTGGAACCATGTCAATGATGGCAGCATCACCAGATTTCAGGAACTTAGGGCCATCTTCCAGCTTCTTACCAGAACGACGATCGATCTTTTCCTTCAGTTCAGCAAACTTGCAAGCAATGTGAGCGGTGTGACAATCCAAAACAGGTGCATAGCCCACGCTGATTTAGCCTGGATGGTTCAGGATTATAACCTGTGCAGTGAAACCGGCTGCTTCCATAGGTGGGTCATTCTTGCTATCACCAGCCATATTATCACGGCGTACATCTTTGACAGAAATGTTCTTCACGTTGAAACCAACATTATCGCCTGGCAGAGCCTCACTCAAAGCTTCATGGTGCATTTCAACAGACTTTACTTCAGTTGTAACATTGACTGGGGCAAAGGTGACCACCATGCCTGGTTTTAGAACACCAGTTTCCACTTGGCCAACAGGTACAGTACTAATACCACCAATCTTGTAGACATCTTGGAGGGGTAGACAAAGGGGCTTGTCAGTTGGACGAGTTGGTGGCAGAATGCAATCCAAAGCTTCAAGCAGTGTAGTTCCATTAGCGTTGCCATCCTTATGAGTGACTTTCCATCCCTTAAACCAAGGCATATTAGAGCTTGGCTCCAGCATGTTGTCACCATTCCAACCTGAAATTGGCACAAAAGCTACTGTGTCAGGGTTGTAGCCAATCTTCTTAATATAGGTACTGACTTCCTTGACAATTTCCTCATATCTCTTCTGGCTGTAGGGGAGCTTGGTGGAATCCATTTTATTTAAGCCAACAATCAGTTGTTTTACACCTAATGCCAGAAGGGCATGCTCATGGGTCTGCCCATTCTTTGAGATACCAGCTTCAAATTCACCAACACCAGCAGCAAAAATCAGGACAGCACAGTCAGCCTGAGATGTGCTGGTAATCATGTTCTTGATAAAGTCTCTGTGCCCTGGAGCATCAATAATGGTCACATAGTACTTGCTGGTCTCAAATTTCCACAGGGAGATATCAATAGTGATACCACGCTCACGTTCAGCCTTCAGTTTATCCAAGACCCAGGCATATTTGAAGGAGCCCTTTCCCATCTCAGCAGCCTCCTTCTCGAACTTCTCAATGGTTGTCTTATCAATTCCACCACATTTGTAGATAAGGTGGCCTGTAGTGGTGGACTTGCCCGAATCTACATGTCCAATGATGACAGTGTTAATGTGAGTCTTTTCCTTGCCCATTTTTGTGGAGGTTTAGCGATGGTTTTCACAACACCTATGTTCTGGCGGCAAACCCGTTGTGAAAAAGCCCCAGTCTGGAATTTCTAAAGGACCTTTTTGTTTTGGCAGCATGAATCCAACAGAACCAAAAGCAGAGTAATCTTACAAGTTGGCATTGGCTCTAGCCATCAGGAATGAACTCATCTCCCTGCAGCATTTAACAGAAGGTTTAAAAAGACCTATACTCAATAATGTGAGCTATGGTCATTTCTAAACTCAGACCCAGAAAAGGAAAAAGTGCAGCTTTTGCTTTTTTTTTTTTTTGAGGGAAAGTGGGGCTAACTGACTTGCCCAAGGTCACACAGCTAGTTTTTTGTGTTAAGTGTCTGAAACCAGATTTGAACTCAGGGACTCCTGACTCCAGGGCCAGTTCTCTATTCACTACACCACCTAGCTGCACCAGAAGTACAGCTTTCTGGAAACATTCCTAAGGATAGGTATCCAATGCCATTGTCACCAAGCCAACAGAAGCAAGCTACTGAAGATTGGTGGGAGGGCATTGGATCCTAACGTGAATATCTAGTTTATACATGTGGTAGAAAAGTTGAATGTCCTATTGCCCTATTAAAAGTAATAAAATTGGATCATACAACATGGAATCCAGATAGCCAAAAATACATGAAGTTTCCCTTAACCAGCAATTGAAAGCAAATGTCAAAAGATCAAGATGATTGAAGGATTCAAGGCAGTGAGATTCCACATCAATTTAACACTTGGTACAAAGCTTGAGATTTAAAGAATTCAGAGGTAAGAGCAAACACCCCTCCACAAAGGAAAGATGATAAGGAAAATGTCAGGTCATCTATATGGTCAAAAGAAGTCCCACCAAATGACAATGCATATAGGGTCATGGAAAGGAAAATAACAAATCTCCATACTGAAAATAGAGACCCTAATGTAGCCTGTAGAAGTCAAATAATGACCCGTATTGTAATCAGAACATATTCTGCTGTCCACACTCACCCATACCTAGCATTTAGCTGGATAGAAATCCAAGAACAATGTTTGGAGTCTCCACAAAATATTCAATTTCTAATCGATGTTGAATGAAAATCTTTTCATTCCCAAATCATGTGGAAACAGATTGGGAGTACCTATCTTCTTGTCCTATCTACTACTGCCTGTTGTACTGAGGATGCATTGAGTGAGCCCACAGAGCATGAGCTCCTCCCATAACACTTGTGTTCAACTCTCAAAATCAGTTATTTTGCCTATAACTGAACAATAGCTCACAGAACATGACAAAATGAAAGAATTGCAGGACAGCGACTATTTGCAGGACCGCTATCCAGATCATACTGAAAAAGATGTGAAGATGATAACTCTCATCCTTATGGTGATCTCAGGTTGCCAGCTTGCTTTCTGCCCAAATACTCTGACACTGTTGTTGTTCATCCTTTGTTTTCAAAGAGGACTCGTGACCCTCAGTTTACAGATCAGGGAACTAAGGTTTGAAAGTGCTTATTTTATTTCTTAAGTTCAGAATAAAATGATTTTTAAAAGCTTAAACAACTTGTTTACTCTCACTTGTCAATAGCAAAGAACAATTCAAATGGAGATCTTCTGACTCCAAGTCCAATCTTTAAGACATGAGGCCCCACTTCCCTGGGTTCCTGAAAACCCACTAGCTGACAATTGTCCTTGCAAAGGACCTTGATTTAGAAGCTGGAGGGCACTCCGAGATCATTGGGTAGAGACCCTACTTTGACAAAGTCATTCTAATGGAAAGCGGCATTTCCAAACAGAAGTCCAATTTGGAGGGTGCCTGAGTCACGTTGCAGACACAATAGCCAGATTTCTCACTTCATGGGAGTGATGTTTTTATTTTTTAACATCTCAAGAATCAGGAAGCTGCTATGCTAGGACTGTTATAGAAGAAGAATGCTACAGTCTGGCATGTCAGAAGAATTCACCATCCCTCACCTACCACCAAGAATTCCAACCTCAGTGCCCAGGGATAAATGGCATGTGCGCTTTTCTACAAAACATCAAATTAAGATCAAGCAAAGGCTCATTGCAATTATATTTTCAATTTCAATGCAAGAGTGGAAACTGATTGAGCAGATTAATTCCCTAATATTTAATCTCAATAGATGTGGAGACAAATAGCATAATGGGTCCCAATTCTCAGCCTTCTCTTCTCTCATTTATAGCCCATGCTCTGGAGGGAAACCTGACATTTAGCATTTCCAATTACCATATAAAACATGATTATGGCAAACAGGAGACACTTCAGCTTAGATGCTTCCATCATAAAGTTGCCTTGTTTAGTCCTATAAAAGGAAATGTGCCCTGGCAAAGCAACTCCTTCCAAATGACTTCAGTTCGCCTTCACTGTATAATTGATACCTTGCTAAGTTAGTTTCTTCTTTGATCCCAGGCAGGCTCAGAAGAGAGCCGGCCCCAGCACCCACAGAACGACACAGAGAAGCTAACCTCCCACTGAAGACAGCCCAGCAGCCCTTCAGGAAGGACCAGCGCAGTGGTCTGGGACCTGGCAGCATTCAGGGTGCAGAGCGCAGGAGCCAAGTCGAGCCCAGGTCCGCGTGAGCTGAGGTTTAAGCCCCAGGGTGGCAGGGCCAGCAGCTGGCTGAAGGAACCCCAGAACACCAGCAGCTGTGGTGATTCCAGAATAATCAACATAGACATGCCTAGGACAAAGTAAGAGGTTAGTGTCCTGTGGACTTTGGGGCCGGTATTTGGGGAATGCGTCGGCTCCCTCCCCTGGGGGCTAGAAGCCACTGAGGAGACACTCCATTTTGAAGTTTTCAGAAGCAGCTCCAGCTCCCGGCCTGCAAATTGTAGGGAGATCCAGCGACCTGTCTTGGAGGGTAATTGCTCTTGCTTTAACCTCCCTGGATCTGGATTGTGATCTAGGGTGGAAATCGTGGGTGGGTTTACAGCTTGCCAGAAACGGAAGTTGCCCCACACACATTCGGGACGAAAATTCCTCCATCTGGCCTTAAAGCCACAGTGTGGCAACAAGCCCAAAAGTCAAGTAATTAAGTGGCAACACGCCAAGGCAAAGGAAATGGAAAAATGCAACCCTAGACTCCTATTTTGGGGACATAGAGAAGGAAAAGGACTGTGAGGTCAGAAGTCCTGCTCCAAAAGCCCCAGGGGAAAACATGAGTGGGTTGCAGGCCATAGAGGACCTTAAGAAGGACTTTAAAAATAAATAAGAGAAGTGGAGGAAAAATTGGAAAGAGAAATGAGAAGGATGCAGGAAAAGTATGAAATGAGGGTCAACAGCCTGACTGAGGAAAACAACACCTTAAAAAATAGACTAACTCAAATGGCAAAGGAGGCCCAAAAGGGCAATGAGGAGAAGAATGCCTTAAAAAGTCGAATTTGCCAGATGGAAAAAGAATCTCAAAAGTTCACTGAGGAGATTCATTCCTTCAGAGTTAGACTGGAGCAAATGGAAGCTAATGACTTTATGAGAAATCAAGATGCTGTTAAGCAGATCCAAACAAATGAAAGATTAGAAGGCAATGGGAAATATCTCATGGGAAAAACCACTGACCTGGAAAATAGATCCAGGAGAGACAATTTAAAAATTATTGGACTACCTGAAAGACATGATCAAAGAAAGAACCTAGAAATCACCCTTCAAGAAATTCTCAAGAAAAATTGCCCTGATGTTTTAGATCCAGAGGGCAAAATAGAGGTTGAAAGAATCCACAGATCACCTCCTGAAAAAGATCCCAAAAAGAAAACTCCCAGGAATATTATAGCCAGGTTCCAGAATCCCCAGATCAAGGAGAAAATACTACAAGCAGCCAGGAAGAAACAATGTCAATATTGTGGAAACACAGTCAGAATAGCCCAGGACCTGGCAGCTTCTACACTGAGGGATCAAAGGGCATGGAATATGATATTCCAGAGGGCAAAAGAACTGGGAATGAACCCAAGGGTCACCTACCCAGCAAAACTGAGGATTTTGTTTCAGGGGAAAATATGGTCATTCAGTGGAATAGAGGACTTTCAAGCATTCTTGAGGAAAAAACCAGAATTGAATAGAAAATTTGACATCCAGACACAAGAAGCAAGAGATGCCTGAGAAGGTAATCAGGAAAAGAAATCAAAAGGAACTTATCAAAGTTGAACTATTTACATTCCTATATGGAAAAGCAATAACTGTGACTGATGATATCTTTCTCACTATGAAAATAATGGAAGAAGGGTGTGGTCATATGAATACATATGTGAATGTGTGTGTATATGGTTACAGTTATATATGGATAGAGGGCATAGGTTGAATTTGTTGGGAAGGGAGAATACTCAAGGGATGAAATTATGAGGTGAGAGAGGAAAGTGGCAAGAGGAGATGGGGAGAGACAGGGTAGGGTAAACTATCTCATGTAGAAGAAGCAAGGGGAAGTGGTTGCAAGGGAGGAGGAGAATAGGAAGGCAAAAAGGCAAAACCACATTCTCATTGAATTTGGTTCAGGGAGAGAATGACATACATACTAAATGGGATATCTCAACCTGCAGCAGAATAGGGGGAAGGGGGATGAGAGGAGGGATGATGGATGGGAGGGCATCCTTGGGGGGAGGGGAGGTTGGAAGTACCCACTATAGAAGAGGGACAGGATCATGTAGGGAATGGACCAGGTGGGGGGTGGGATGAGTGGGAGGAAATTATAAGAAGCCTTGTACAATATATCTACTATGATAATGTTTGCATAGCTAGACATGTACAACATATACTGAATTACTTATCTCCCCAGAGGGAATGGGTGACAAGGGAGGAAGGAAATGGATCTGAAATTCGAGGTCTTAACATTAAATGTTTCAAATATATATAAATACTATTATTAATACTCTTTCGCTTGTAATAGGGAGATAAGATGTGCAGGCATTGGGACACAAAGATTCACCTTCCTCTAATGGAAAAGTCGATGGGGGTTTGGGAGAAGGTATGGGAGAGAGCAGATTGGAGGAAGCGATATCTTGTGGGACTACTATTCTGGGAGGTTGGGTAGGGGAATAATGGGGGGAAAATGATTGTAACTCAAAATCTGGCGGAAATGATGTAAAACAGAAGTTAATAAAGCATTTGTTTAAAAAAAAAAAAAGATCCTTGGAGCATTTCCAGCTCCCAATGAGGTCTTCCCTGTACACCCTGCTGATCTGTGTGTGCACCTGCATGCAGAATCTTTCTGAAGGCTGCTGTCTCTAGGCACACCCCCACATTCCAAGGAAGACATAATTCAGAAAAATGACCACAGAGCAACAGGAAGCCAAAGAAGACACGTATATTTTTTCAGTCATGTCCAACACTCTGTGATCCCATTTCAGAGTCATTTGGGGTTTTCTTGGCAGAGATGCTGGAATGGTTTGCTTTTTCCTTTCCAGCTCACTTTACAAATGTGGGAGCTGATATAAACAGTTAAGTGACTTGCCCAGGGTCACACAACCAGCAAATATCTGAGGCTAGATTTGAACTCATGAAGATGAGTCTGCCTGATTCTAAGCCCAGTACACTATCCACCATACCACATAGTTGCCTGAGCCATACATGCATAACTTCATTGCAAATAAGGCTCATACACTCCAAGGGAAGGAGCACTGAAGCCTGTTTCCACAATCTCACTAGGAGTGACTTAAAGACTTTTAAATATCTGAAAAATGATTCTAAATTAACCACCTGTGCCAATCTCTAATTTGAACACCAACTTTAACCTTTTTATTTTTCTCTTTCATCTAAATTGAACTTTCATTCTTCTATCTGGCTTAATAGATGGATGGGATTCCCCCCTTAAAACAGCTCAGCTGAATCATCAAGTAAATGGAAAGATGTACATGTCATAGTTTACAGTCTTCCTCTGGGGCATTTCATATAGGGAGGAGACAGACCCCTGGGTTCAGTCTGTGGTTGTTTCCTCCCATCTGATTGAGTATATGCCAGTAAATTCATCCTTAAGGTAGGTGTGTGTGTGTGTGTGTGTGTGTGTGTGTGTGTGTGTGTGTGTAAACCTCTATAGATGCATATATTGTGTAGGGAAACAGGAATGCATGTGTAGTGGGCATGCCCATGCATTATCCTGACACTGACATGGCTCCTCTGACCAAGGTCAAAGTCTTTCACCAATGAGGGAATTCTCTGGCTATGTCAAGATCTCTTTGATAAAGGTCTGAATTCTTTGCCTTGGTGCTCTGTTACCCCATTGAAAACAGACTGGGGACAACTGGTTAATCTGTGACCATTTGATACAGCTGGGCTCATACTCTTGGGTTTAGCCTTAAAAGAATAAAAGAAAGCCACACTCAATCACAAGACCTCTGACAGGGCAGAGATAGAGCTAGAGTGTCAGCCAGACAGAAAAAGCCAAGCAGAGTACACAAGGACAATTAGCTCCCATGGAGTGCTACCACCTCTTTCCAAAGTCCTTCTGGGTCAGTCCAAACTTTCTCTGAGATTCTGCCTCTGACATTTACTATCTGTGTGACACTGAGCAAGCCACTTAACCCAGTTTGCCTCAGTTTCCTCTTCTGTAAAATGGGGATAGTGAAAGCATCATCCTCCTAAGATTGTTCTGAGAATAAAATGGTATAGAGTACTTTACAAACTTTCAAATTCCATAGAAATGTTGCTGCTGTCATCATTATTTCAAAACCCAGTATTACCTCCATACTATGATGAGGGAGCAGAGAAAAAAACATAAAGAAATGAGATAATAATGATGCACTTTTTTTCAGAAAAACTTTTTGGATTTGTAGGAGGAATAGTATTATCTCCATTTTATAGAAGAGGATACTGAGGTTCAGTGACTTAGCTAGTGTGGGTAATGCAGAAATGAGGAGGTCCCTGAGCATTAGACCTGCTTGGTGTTTATTGAGTTCCCTCCAGGGAGCCCCACCCACATGGGCAGATTCCCCTAAGAAACAAAAGGATAAAGCTTAACCACAAAGAACCAGGAAGCCTTCAGGCAAAAGGAGATGAAATGGGATACTGAGAGAGCGGACTGATTAGATGAGATACCTTGTCTTCCAGGACCAAGCTGATTCCTGAAATCAGGGAATCTTGGAAATCCCCTTGAAAAGATGTCATGTGGAGGGGTCATGAGGTGAGGAGCATGGCAAGGTCCTTTAACTGGTGAGCTAATGCTCACCTAGGTCAGCTAGGTGGCACAATGGATAGAGCACCAGCCCTTGAGTCAGGAGGACCTGCATTCAAATCAGGCTTTAGACACTACTTGTGTGACCCTGGACAAGTCACTTAACCCTGCTTGCCTCAGTTTCCTCATCTGTAAAGTGAGCTAAAGAAGGGAATGGCAAATAGTATCTTTGCCAAGAAAACCCAAAATGGGGTCACAAAGAACTGGCCACAACTAATCGACTATGACACCAACCAAAATGCTCATCCTGAGATGGAGGGAGTTGTAGCCATCCATAACAGTAACACAGCTGGGGAGTGGTGGCCAGAACACAGCATGAAGATGGGTTCAGGAGGTCTTCTGAACCAGAGAGGCATCTGTAGTGATCTTTTCAGAGACCCAGATGCCTCCAGATTAGGCTGAAGGATGCCAAAACCACAAAGGTGGGGTTCTTCTAGGAGAGATGGGGGAGCCCCCTCCAGCACTGACCTGTCATGAGACACTGAGCACAGAGCTACAGCTTCATTCCTACATCAGCCTGAAAAACAAGTCGATGAGTTTTTCATAACAGCATTGACCTTGGGAGCAAGAAAGAGGCTTGCAATGTGCTGAGATCCTTCTGGAGAGCCCTCCCACTCCTGGCCACCATTACACACACACACACACACACACACACACACACACACACACACACACACACAAATACAATGCTACCAAGAATTTCCCAAGAGTCCAGGTAGAGCTTCTGTAATGGCAAAAGTAGACAATATCTCTTGTAGGCTGACTGTCTAAAGGGGAAACCAAGGCCTTCAATCAACATTGCTGCTGCCCCTACCCAGGCCCTTGCTGTGGGTCAAGGGGTGATGGAGCCACAGACTGAACTCCCCAGCATCCATCTGCTCTCATGACAGGCTAGTGCCCAGACACCCTGCTCCATGGCACTTTGCCCTGCCACACAGCCACAATGTCTGGCTGTGTGAGAGTCAGTGAAAAATAAGCACCTGTCCTTTCAAGGAATCTATTTTTGCTAAATGTTCTCAGCAGATGATAACTTTTCCTCTGGGAGAAGGAAGAACACCTTGCTTTGCTGGCAGGATTAATGCAGATGGGACCCAGTGCTCTAGCTTGTCCTAGGGAAGATAAGTATAAAGGAGGGCCTGAAATGGACTTAAATCTCTAGTGTTCCAGATGACTGTGGAAAAAAATAGGAAAAAGAACCTGTTCCCAGATAATTCAACTAAGGAAGCATTTCCCAAACACACTGTGCCGTTCTGGCCCACGTCCTGTTGCTCTCTTATGGCCCTCCACTTACTATGTCCATGCCTTAATTCTTGGCCATTTCTCCTGCCTGGAATGCCTTCCCTTCTCCTGTCCACTTCTCAGGGAAGCCCCTGCTTCCTATGAGACTCAATTCAAGTACCTCCTTTATCATGAGGCCTTTCCCAGACTCTCCAGCTTTTGGGGCCATCTTCTCTAACATAGCCTTACTCTCTGGCTAGGTTATCAAGGCTTTTCTATTATTGGGATGTTTTCTTCCCCATTAGAGAATGAGCTTCTTGAAGGCAAATTTTCTCTTTTTATTTGTCTCCCCAGAGCTTATGTCTCTGTCATATAATAACTACTTTGTAAATGATACATTGATTGATTGCTGATAAAATATGGGAAGAGTCAGTGTTGGAGAGGTTGGGGAAAAACAGACCCGCTATTACTTTACCATCTACCTTATTACATGTACTACAATACTCAGTGGAACTGTGGATTGGCCCAACCATTAGGAAAAGCAATTTGGAATCTGGTGGGAAAAGTGACTAAATGGCCATACCGTTGGACCCAGAGAGTCCACTGCTAGGCACATACAGTAAGGGGGTCAAAGATAGAAAGAAATGTGCCTATACATGAAAATATTCATAACATTCCTTTCATATTAGCAAAGA
Organism: Gymnobelideus leadbeateri; assembly: GCA_011680675.1. Lineage (NCBI taxonomy): Eukaryota > Metazoa > Chordata > Mammalia > Diprotodontia > Petauridae > Gymnobelideus > Gymnobelideus leadbeateri. The sequence goes on along the minus strand of WOXC01006274.1, from coordinate 99,409 downwards.
ACTGGGACAAAATAGATGTCTATCAGTTGGGAAATGGCTAAGCATAGTATGTCAAATAACATACATTTTAAAAAGCACCTACTATGGGATAAGAACTGAAGATACAAATACAGAAAAGAAACAAGCCCTATCCTTAGCAGCTTAATCCTATAGGAGGAGACAATATGTATGCACTTAAACTGGAGGAACCATAAAGGGCCCCATGCAAAAAGTGACACATGCCCTGAATTTTCTGAAACAAAGAGGGAGGAGTGAGTACATTCCAGGCATGATGTATAGTCAGTGTAAAAGCACGGAGATTAGAAATGGTTATGTGCAACACAAGCAAGAGAGCTGGTCTACCAAGACTTCCAAGTGTCTAAAGGGAATAAAAGGTGTAATAGTCAAAGCTAGGAAGTGGCTTGAAATCAACTTGGGGTGGCTATAAAAGCTAAGCAGAATGCCTTTGATTTGATCCTAGAATCAATAGGAAGCCTTTGGAATTTACTGAGATGAGTCACACATTTAGGATAATCACTTCAGCAGCTCTGTGGAGGAAGAATTAGAGTAGAGAGGGTGCCAGCTTGGGGAGACCAAGCCAAAAGCTTGTGCCATAGTCTAATAGAAAGGTGATGGTGGTGGTCATGGAAGGAGAGCAGAAGACAGGCTGAGGCAGAAACAATTGCAGTGGAATATTACAGCACCCAATGAAGATGAAGAATGCAAGGAAACCTTGGAAGACCTTTTTGAAGCAATATCAAACAAAGAACAAAGGAAACAATATACTGTCCACATTGACAAGAGCAACATAAATACAAGATATCCCAAAAGTCTTAGGGTGGTTTTAAGCTTATTTTAAACAGATAAAACAACCAAACCAAATGGGACACTATGTAATTATAGTATCAAATGAAGATCCAGAAAACCACATGAGAAATTATACTCACACCTTCTCTGCAGAGGTAGGGGCTATGGATGTGAAATACAACATATGCTTGTCAGACTTGGCTTATGTGCTGGTTGATGTAATGGAAATGCAGATTTGAAGATCTTCCCTGCCCCTAGGCCCTTTGATTGGCTTAAGTGACTCTGAAAACCTTCTTTAATTTGAAAATATACTCTGCCGCCTAATAGTCTGAATGTGGTCACATGGAGCCCATGGTAGGAGGCTTGGTTTTCAGGAATGACCACACCTAGATGCTGTGTGGGTCAAGAGGGTGGTTACATTCTCTGACCCAGGAGAAGGCTACATAATTCCTGATGTGAGGCTTTGCTTTGGAGCTCACTTTGAGAAGTGTTGTGTGATTTGACCAGATGAGACCCTGGGCAGCCATTGAGAGCCCCACCCCCACCCCCAGCCCCCTTTGAAAACCCAGATGTTGATGCTTCCCTCTCTGGTAACTGTGATTTTGGTATTGATAATGGTTGGAGAGTTTGGAAGCCTCTCTCTTTGATCTGTCTGTATACTCTGAAGTTCAGGGTGCTGACATTTTCCCCCTGAACTAGGTAAATGATATATGTTTGTTTGATTAAAGTAAGCTTAACCCATTTTGAGTTGCTTTCCTTTTGAAAAGCAGATCTAAGAACCTGTGTTGGCAGCCACCCTGGGAATACTGGGGTGCTTGCTGCTACAGTCGATCGTGCTGAATTGCTTTTCTCTTTCTTTTTTTTTTAAACAAATGCTTTATTAACTTCTGTTTTACATCATTCATTTCCGCCAGATTTTGAGTTACAATCACTTTCCCCCTGTTATTCCCCTACCCAACCTCCCAGAATAGCAGTCCCACAAGATATCGCTTCCTCCAATCTGCTCTCTCCCATACCTTCTCCATACCCCCATCGACTTTTCCATTAGAGGAAGATGAATCTTTGTGTCCCAATGCCTGCACATCTTATCTCCCAATTATAGGCAAAAGAGTATTAATAATAGTATTTATATATATATTTGAAACATTTAATGTTACGACCTCGAATTTCAGATCCATTTCCTTCCTCCCTTGTCACCCATTCCTTCTTGGGAGATAAGTAATTCAGTATATGTTGTACATGTCTAGCTATGCAAGACATTATCATAGTAAATATATTGTACAAGGCTGCTTATAATTCCCTCCCACTCATCCCACCCCCCACCTGGTCCATTCCCTACATGATCCTGTCCCTCTTCTATAGTGGGTACTTCCAACCTCCCCTCCCCCCCAGGATGCCCTCCCATCCATCATCCCTCCTCTCATCCCCCTTCCCCCTATTCTGCTGCAGGTTGAGATATCCCATTTAGTATATATGTCATTCTCTCCCTGAACCAAATTCAATGAGAATGTGGTTTTGCCTTTTTTGCCTTCCTATTCTCCTCCTCCCTTGCAACCACTTCCCCTTGCTTCTACATGAGATAGTTTACCCTACCCTGTCTCTCCCCATCTCCTCTTGCCACTTTCCTCTCTCACCTCATAATTTCATCTCTTGAGTATTCTCCCTTCCCAACAAATTCAACTTATGCCCTCTATCCATATATAACTGTAACCATATACACACACATTCACATATGTATTCATATGACCACACCCCCTTCTTCCATTATTTTCATAGTGAGAAAGATATCATCAGTCCCAGTTATTGCTTTTCCATATAGGAATGTAAATAGTTCAACTTTGATAAGTTCCGTTTTATTTCTTTTCCCTGATTACCTTCTCAGGCATCTCTTCCTTCTTGTGTCTGGATGTCAGATTTTCTATTCAATTCTGGTTTTTTCCTCAAGAATGCTTGAAAGTCCTCTATTCCACTGAATGACCATATTTTCCCCTGAAACAAAATCCTCAGTTTTGCTGGGTAGGTGACCCTTGGGTTCATTCCCAGTTCTTTTGCCCTCTGGAATATCGTATTCCATGCCCTTCGATCCCTCAGTGTAGAAGCTGCCAGGTCCTGGGCTATTCTGATTGTGTTTCCACAATATTGACATTGTTTCTTCCTGGCTGCTTGTAGTATTTTCTCCTTGATCTAGGGATTCTGGAACCTGGCTATAATATTCCTGGGAGTTTTCTTTTTGGGATCTTTTCCAGGAGGTGATCAGTGGATTCTTTCAACCTCTATTTTGCCCTCTGGATCTAAAACATCAGGGCAATTTTCCTTGAGAATTTCTTGAAGGGTGATTTCTAGGTTCTTTTTTTGATCATGGCTTTCAGTTAGTCCAATAATTTTTAGATTGTCTCTCCTGGATCTCTTTTCCAGGTCAGTGGTTTTTCCCATGAGATATTTCACATTGCCTTCTATTCTTTCATTTGTTTGGATCTGCTTAACAGCATCATGATTTCTCATAAAGTCATTAGCTTCCATTTGCTTCAGTCTAACTCTGAAGGAATGAATCTCCTCAGTGAACTTTTGAGATTCTTTTTCCATCTAGCAAATTCGACATTTTAAGGCATTCTTCTCCTCATTGCCCTTTTGGGCCTCCTTTGCCATTTGAGTTAGTCTATTTTTAAGGTGTTGTTTTCCTCAGTCAGGCTGTTGACCCTCATTTCATACTTTTCCTGCATCCTTCTCATTTCTCTTTCCAATTTTTCCTCCACTTCTCTTATTTGATTTTTAAAGTCCTTCTTAAGGTCCTCTATGGCCTGCAACCCTCTCATGTTTTTCCCTGGGGCTTTTGGAGCAGGACTTCTGACCTCACAGTCCTTTTCCTGCTCTATGCCCCCAAAATAGGAGTCTAGGGTTGCATTTTTCTGTTTCCTTTGCCTTGGCATGTTGCCACTTAATTACTTGACTTTTGGGCTTGTTGCCACACTATGGCTTTAAGGCCAGATAGAGGAATTTTCATCCCCAACGTGTGGAGGGCAACTTCCTTTTCTGACAATCTGTAAACCCACCCACGACTTCCACCCTAGATCACAATCCAGATCCAGGGAGGTTAAAGCAAGAGCTATTACCCCCCAAGACTGATCGCTGGATCTCCCTACAATTCGCAGGCCAGGAGCTGGAGCTGCCTCTGAAAACAACAAAATGGAGTGTCTCCTCAGTGGCTTCTAGCCCCCATGGAAGGGAGCCGACGCATTCCCCAAATACTGGTCCCAAAGTCCACAGGACACTAACCTCTTACTTTGTCCTAGGCATGTCTATGTTGATAATTGTGGAGTCACCACAGCTGCTGGTGTTCTGGGGTTCCTTCAGCCAGCTGCTGGCCCTGCCGCCCTGGGGCTAAAACCTCGGCTCATGGGGACCTGGGTTCGGCTCCCCGCTCTGCGCACTGCATGCTGCCAGCTCCCAGAGTGCTGCGCTGGTCCTTCCTGCAGAGCTGCTGGGCTGTCCTCAGCAGAAGGTTAGCTTCTCTTTGTCATTCTGTGGGTGCTGGGGCTCCAGAAGTTGTTCAGAGTCCCCTTTCACATAGTTTGGGGGGGGGATCTGGGGGCAGAGTGGCTTGGATGAGCTGTTTCTACTCCACCATCTTGGCTCCACCTCCTCTCTTCCTTTTTAAACATTTCATGCACTAATATTTACTGGAGAGGGAAGGGAGAGGGAGAGATTCAGAAATAAAGGTCATGTAAAAACAAAGCAGTACAACTTTTAAAAAGGAAGCCTTTGGAAAGTGCAGAATAAGGAAAGCAGGTCACATCTAAGAATACCTTGACATTGAGTTTTTTTAGCCCAGAGAGAAGGTGTATTCCCTTTGCACATAGAGCAAGAGCAAGCGAGTTTACAGCTGTCTGGCCAGGGTGAGAGTGGCCTTGCCCATCAATAAAAGCCAATTAGACCCCTCCTGGACCATGGAAAGTGTCTGGTGCTTTTCCTGTTATGCTCATTCTTTTCTTGAAATATTTTCTATCCTCTAGCATTAATCTTTTGGAGTCAAATAAAATGTGCTCATCTAAAAGCCAGAAAGGCTGAAAGAACCCCTGGGTGTTTAAAATTAAAATTAAATCAAATCAGCTACAAAATAGAAAACTTTATAGGTACAGCAGGCAGATCATTTTTTTTCCCACATTCAGAAATGTTTATAAGACCTCAAGCTGAAAAGGCCTCAGAGACAATTAGGGAAAAACCAAAAAAAACCAAACTCTGCCTTTCCCGTAAGAAGAAACTAAAGATCAGAGAGTGAAAGTGATGGACCCTGGGCCCTGGAAGCAGCCAGTGCTGGATGGAGCCTGGCACCCAGGCCTTGGATACCACTGACCCCTCGGCCCCTGCCCTGCCACACTGGAGAGCCAGGAGCCAGACCACTCCTCTCCCATGCTAGCACCACCGACATTTACACCAATCCCAGGGCCTCTCCTAACTTCCACTTCTTTGGAGCCTTATAAACTAAGAGTTCCAGCTCAAATCTTTTAGGGGCTAATAACTACTTCTTAGGGTTGACAGGGTCAAATGAGAAAATGCCTCTAAAGGCCTTCAAATCACACAGGAGTGCATGATCCAAATTAATATTGTTATCCATAAAGCTCACCTATGGAACCAGTGAAGCCCTCCACTCATGTTCCCACCCATGCTCCCCTCTCCCCTAGCTAGGTGGCACAGTGGAGAAAGCACTGGCTGGTGGAGGTGCTTGTGCTTCTGTCTCAGAGAGGACCAAATTGACACCATTGTGTTGGGGTCACAGTACAGTGTTCCAGATGTGGTTCATTGAGTTCAGAAGGCTCCACTCCAGGTCAGGCATGAATAGTGGGGCTGGGAGTCAGGAATTCCAATCCAAGCTCAGACACTTCCTAGATGTGTGACCCCAGGGAAGTCACTTCACCCTGTTTGCCTCAGTTTCCTCATCTGTAAAATGAGCTGGAGAAGGAAAAGGTAAACTGCTCCAGCATCTCTGCCGAGAAAACCTCAAATGGGGTCACAGAGAGTTGGACAGGACTGAAATGACTGAACAGCAGCCCTCCCCACACCCCACCCCACACCCCATTAGAATGTAAGCTTTCTAAGGGCAGGAACTTCTCTTTTTGCCTGTATCTGCATCCCTAGCACTTTACCCAGTGCCAGCACATAGTAGGCTTTTAATAAAGGCCTGTTTCCTTTCCCTTCCCCATTGCCCAACTCCAGATACTTCAAAAAGGCTTCTGGAGATTTTTTTTAAATGTTTATGTTTATGCCCAAGTTTTAATATGTGATAAAATCCCTTTTGTCCAGTAGAAATCTGGTCAGTTCCCAATGGACTTGCACATACGGGGCCTGAAGTTTGGGGATGACTAAGAGTTTCATCTCCCTTGCTTGTTTTGTTTTTTTGCTTTTTGGAGGGCAGTTGGGGTTAAGTGACTTGCCCAAGGTCACACGGCTAGTTTTTGTGTTAAGTGTCTGAGGCCTGACTTGAACTCAGGTCCTTTTGACTCCAGAGCCTGTGCTCTATTCACTGTCCCTTGCTTGTTAGCACTCTCTTCCAATGTCTCTCTGTGGTAGGAAGGTGACCCTTGGTCCTTGACGGCTAAACCTGTGGACCATGAATTCTGGTGAAAAAAGGCTTTGAGATTGAAGGTGGTGACAGACTGAGACATCCTCTGCATTGAAAAAAAACTGCACCTAGAAAATATGGATTCCTGTGCCATCATCAATGATCTTTGAAAGATCTTGGAAAACAGGAAAGCCCTTCAGGATAGGAGGGGAGAGGGGAGGGTCACTTTCTAACTTTCAGAGAGAGACAAAGACGGAGACAGAAATCTAGAGGCAGAGAGATACATATAGATAGAGACACACAGAGAGAGGAAAGGGAATACAGTCTTCAGATTAGGGAGTAGTGAACTTGAATTTCTGGCAAAAATTCAAAAGTGCTTTTATAATAGATATAGTTTGCAAGCATTTAGAAAGGTAAAAGACATTTGGTTTCATCAGGCCATAACAACTAACCTTATTTTTTTTAATAGGTTACACATTTTACTGTATATTTTTTAAATCATTGACATAGTTTACACAAATTATGTTTTCTTTCCTGCCCCCAAAATAACCAGTAAAATGAAGTCCATTTTTAAAGTATGGTCTTAAAAAACATTCAATCCACACACAAGCATTTATTAAGCATTAATAACATGCAGGCATCATGCTAAGCCAGACAGGCCCTGCCCTCAAGGAGCATACAGTCTGAAGGCCCAGATAGTGACTTAAGAGGTATATGCAGAATAGCAGGAAGGCAGAGCCTTCGGGGCTAGAAGGACCATATAAGGTGATCTGAAGAAGATGGAGTTTGACTTGAGTCTTGAGAAAAGCAAGGAACAAGGAGAAAGAAAGAATGCAGCAGGCCTGGGAAAGAGTCAGGGCAGAGGCACAGAGACTGGTATGGAGGGTCATTTGGGAGGAGCAGCAGGTAGATGGTTTTGCTGGAGAAGACTAAAGTACAAAAGAAAAGTGGAAAAGTGAAAAGGAAACTAAGCTGCAAAGAACCTTAAATGACGATATGATCTGATTTGTATTAAGAGAATCTTTTAAAAAATTATATTATGTTATAGAAATGCTTATTTTATTTATTCCATAAATTACAAATAAAATAAATAAGACTATCTGATCTTGGAATGATACTAAGCCACTGGAGTTTCTTGAGCAAAGGAGTGACATGGTCAGACCTATCCTTTAGGAAAATCACTTTGACTGCTGAGTGGAGGATAGAGGGAGAGTTGGGTTGGGGAGACCAATTAACAGGCTATTCCATTAATTGAGACAAGAAATTGTGATGACCTAAGCTACAGTTGGGTTGTGTGCATAGAGAGGAGATGTATATAAGAATTCTTGTAAAGGTACAAATGACAAGATTTGGCAATGGACAAGCTAAATAGAGTAAGAGTGAAGAGTGGAGGAGGAGTCTGAGACAGTAAATTTTGGAGACCAAGAGGGTAGCTGCATATTTGGCAGTAATAGAGAAATTGAGAGAAGGAGAAGGTCTGAAGAGGGCAGAAGAAGGAAGATAGACTGAGGTATGGTCAGAGACATAGCAGGAAAACCAGATGAGAACAGTGTCATGGAAACCCAAAGGACAGAGGATCCATGGTGAAGGTGATCAGCAGTGCCAAATACTGGCAAGAAGTCACAAAGGTTGGAGATTGTGAAACAGCCCTTAGATCTGGCAATTAAAAGATCAGTGATAAGTTCAGTGCCAGTTGAAGAGTGAGGCTGGATGCCAGTTTTCAGAGAGAAGTAAGGGGAGGCACCAAAGATGGGTGACTTTTTCAAGGAGTTTAGAAGAGAGGGGAATGGAAGGTACAGGATGATAAGCCAGCAGACCTGTTCTATGTTTGTAGACAGCACAGAAGGCACCAGCAGAGAGAGGGAAAATTAGAAAGTGAGTGGGGATGATGGTGAAGGCAAACTGTAAGGGAGGTTGAGAGGGAAGAGCATCACAGATGAATGGAGGCAGGTTAGCCTTTAGAAAAACCTTTGACCATTTCTGGAGAAGAGAGATTATTAAGGTATGGTCACATTTTTATGTGTGAAATATGAAATGAGGTCCTCAGCTCAGAAGGTGGGAAAAGGGTATGCCAAAGGAGCTCTGAGGAGAGATGCAAGGGTTTGAAAGAGAAACTATTATGAGTGAGGTAGAAAATCAATGAAAGAAAATGCCAAATAACAGAAATGGGGGGTATCCTTTAATTTAGAAGTATGATTCTAGTATGTAACCATTGTATTTAACTAGAAGTGATATTGTCATCAAAATATAACACAGACCACCAGAAAAGAAGAAAATAGATTTAAGTGTTGAGGAAACATATCATAAACCTGTCACCAAAGCAAGCTCCAGTAGCATTGAGGACATCAGTTACCTAACCATCGACTGGCACCAAAAATTGAGTTGTTAAACATTTCTGAACCCTCAAATCAATAATTTGATCCTTCAAAGGCAGAGGAGACAAAATGGAAAATTCCATTCTGCATCCATTCCATACAAAATTAGAGAGACTGGTTGACAAAGTACAACTGATGTGAACCTTGGTGGGAAGTGATGCCTTCATCTTCCTAATTTTTTTAGCATTCTCTTCAGATTATTTGGGAATAAAAATTACTCTTCTTTTTGATTCCAAAAGGACAAAATATTAACTGTTCCCAGAATACTGTCCTCTGCCAATCATTGCTGTATATAAGCTCAAGGAATTCAAGGTTGGTGGCAAAGCAAGGAAATATAGATTAATTAAGAAATAGAAACTGGAAATCATTCTAATTAAAGAAGTAACATTTTCACTATCACAAATGAAAACCCTCTCATGGTCCCCACAACTCAACCTTTGTTTGAGAACAAAAAAGCCACATCTGAAAACAGAAGAGCCACTCCCAGAGACTTTTTCATACCTGCCCAGAGCAGGTTAGGAAACAGCCCTGCTTGGTGACAGCTGAATGGTGGTATGCAGCCAGGTAAACAGAAGGAGAATGAAATGGAAAAGCATTGCTCAGGGCAGAAGGAGAGAGAGGAGATGTACAAGGAATGCCTAGCAATTTTTTTTTTTGCAGAACTAGACTTTATTACCTTCCATTTTCCTAGTCATAGAATCAAAATGAGGGTTTATCAAACACTAGGTTACTATCTTGGTAAATTACCTGCATCGTACTTGCTAGTAGATAAAAGCTAATATTGACTAGCTTTGTGACCCTGGGCAAGTCACTTCAACCCTGCCTGCCTGTTTCCTCATCTGTAGGGCAGGGGGGCTGGGGGGAGTAATAGCATCTAGCTTCCAGGGTCATTGTGAGTATCAAATGGGAAAATGAACTATTTGTGCCCGACCTGTGGTAGAACCTTCTGAGCTTGTATTGGTCTTATCAGCCACAGTCAGAGACACTATACCTTGACCCCAATATAGTGATGTCATTTTGGTCCTCTTCAAGAACAAAGCACAACAACCAAATTCATAAACCATAAGGCACACATGAGTGAGTTCTTATTGTGATTATCATTACCATTCTATCCATTTTTAATTCAGGAAGTGAATCATGGAACCTGACAATTGGAATGGGTCAGGTGGCTCATCTAATCTGAGTTACATCTGAAGAGCCATTCCTTTTCCAACAATCCCTTTGATCAGAGGGTCCTCCCAGAGTCTTCATTTAAGGAGGGCACCCAGGCCACCCATCTCTTTGTTTCTGGTCTGAGGTATTCTGGAATGATCCATTATGGTCCCTGACAGAATAGCTTCTCCCCTGCAACCTCCACTTTCCTTTTGTGTGTTGTCTGCCCCATTAAAAAGTGAGATCCTTGAGGATGTGAGCTATCTCTTTTGCCCTATATTTATTTTCCCAGTCCTTAGTACAGATGCTATCACCCAGAAAATGCTTAATAAAAACTTAGTGAAAGACTAACTGACATCCCTGATAACTGACCATCTAGTCTCTGCTGAAAAACAAAAGGAAAATCCATCCAATAATGAAAACTCATTACTTGAGATACGCGGGTCTAGCAGAGAGCCACAATCAGCATTAGGAACCTGGGTCTGAATCCTATACCAGCACTCTACTCTTGCTTCCGGTCTAACCCTAAATCAGACACCAGTTTCAGGTTTAGTATTCTCTCCTGCAAAATGCATACACTAACACCTGTGTTATCCACCTTTGGGTGTTGCATGAGGAAGACACTGTCATTTGGAGTCATCACTGCTTCCAAACACCTCTCTTTTGTAGACTTGCTTTCCTTACATCAAAAACTGCCCCTCTGCAAGTCCCACCCACAGGTCCTGCTTTTGTCCCCTAGGCTCATGCAGATTTGATCTAGCCCCATATGAGCATGTTAGCAAATACTCAACAAGTTCTATAAACAAATATTTTCTTGGCTATTTAGGTTCCTCAAAGGGCAATGGAAAGCTAGGGATGTGATGAATGCGATGACAACAGGCTTATGAGAAGTGGTATAAAAGACTTCATCAAGGGTCTTCATGACCAGAAAATTGGAAGAACTGGTCATAGAGAGAGAGTAAAATACTACAAAAAGAAATGATATGGCACTGATGTCTATGAAATAATGAAAGGTCTCATGGGAGCTCTCTAGTATATTGGATAGAGAGATTTGTGGCAGGACATGCACAAGAAAGCCTGTTGGGAGTGGAGGCTGCACGGGTGGACCAAGGTCCCATCTCAGTGGTATAATAGATATATGAAAACATGGGTTTCTCCTATTGCAGTTAAATTAACAAACATATTCAGGTAATGTTGCTTTTGAAGGATGTGTGGATATTTACTAGATGGTCTTTAATTCAAGATAAGGTTTTGTTTTGTCTTTTTGTTTTTGTTTTTTCTATTGAAACGAAGAGCACATCTGCCTTAGGAAAGCTATGATAACCTTGTTAACAAAGCCAGGGTGTTCTAATGACAGGCTTATTTTTCAGAAGATGGATAGGCAAAGGGGAAGAAAGAGTGCATGCCAGAAGAAACTGAGACAAAGAGCCCATGTGCCCAGAGTTATTTCCCAGGAGTGTGAGGAATGTTCAAGTACCTAACTTGACACTGAAAGTTTAGAAGGAGTGAGGGAGAAGGAGAGAAACACAGAGATCACTCCTGCAGTGGTGGAGCTGGTGTAGGAAGTTGCTCACTCTCAGAGCCTAAGGATGGGAGTGGACCCTGTGGGAGGAAGCTAAAGCAAATAGCCAAAGAGATAGCAGTAGAGATCTAAGAGAATATAGCCTTGCTGGAAGAGGGGGAAGGACCTCTAGGACGTTAGGAATGGCTATTGGTTATAAGTACATTCTACTCCTTCTATACATGCAGACTAGAGGATTTTATTAAGTAAATGTGTTCCCTGGTTCTCTTAACGCTGGTACAATTGAAAATGGATGTCAACTTAAGGAGAAGTTCTGCTTGGGAGCTGGTGCTGCTAAGCACCATTTTATTATAAAAGTGCCTACAGCTGTTTGATTTTGCCTGCTTTCACTGATCTTGTTTAAATGCTTTTTGGGGGGCTATATAACTCTGGTTCTGGGAGGAATAGGCATGGCTGGTAGGTGAGGGCTGAGGCAATATATGATGTCACAATTGACAGGTACCCTTCCATTAAGAATAGAGATATCATAGTGCCTGGCAGAGTTCTAGGTGGCCAATAATCACCTCTGGTATTTAGAGGAAAGTATAAAAGTATAAAAACATAACATAAGGCAACCTTTTCTATGCTCATTGTCATCAAGAATACACTAAAACATAGAAGCATTCCATTTTAATAGTCACAAGAGTTGCTAGAGCTGGTACAAGGTGACATTTGCCCTCAGATATCCTTTCCTGAAGGCAAATTCATTAGTTACATGATAGCTAATAAAAACTACTTAGGCTTTTAAAAACAGGGTTAAAAATTGAATAAGATAATTCACAGTGATTTCTGTAATAAAAAAGACAGTTTCATGGATCTGTATATCATTGGTTTATTTTTGTTTTTAAGATGATGAAACTATACTTTCATATAAATTGTTTCATAATTAAAACTAAAGATTAAGGGTTATTGATAAAAGATGACCTTTGTTTAGGTCAAACAAAACCCCCAGTTAAGGTAATGTGCTCAACAAGTAACACAAAAGAAATGTGAGACGTGCAAATTTAGAGACATCTCTGCTCCAAATGTTCATATCAACTATTTGTGCCTGACTTGTGGTAGAGCCTTCTAAGCTCCTATTGGTCTGAGCAGTCACAGTTGGACACACAGTAACTTGATACTGACACAGTAATGCCATTTTGGTCTTCTTTGAGTATGAGCACAGGTCCACAACCAACCAAACAACCTTACCAGAGTCCACAATAGTGTTGAGAAGGAATTTTGAATATTTAAAGGAATTTCTTGTTGCTTTCCAGGAGACCACTTTCATTTGCAAAATAAAAGGATTTCCCATACATTAAAGGAATTTTTGCCACACCAAACCATTTCTTCAAAGTGAAGCTTTTGCTCCCCTATTGTATTTCAGAGAGCATTTATTTGTGTCTTCAATTATGAGGTGGGAGTGTCAACGAGGACTTTCACAATTTCTCAAGTAAACTTCTTTGTAATTTGCTTTAATTTTTAACTTCACAAGGCAGCACTTTGTATCTCAAATTATACCCTTACAATGTTTGTGAATCACCACAAGATCATGGTTCCCAGAACATATACAACTAGATGATGTAGTGAATAGAGTCTGCAAGACCTGAGCTCAAATTTGACCTCAAACATTTATTAGCTGTGTGATTTGGCAAGTCACTTACCCTCTATTTGCCTCAGTTTTCTCAACTGTAAAAATGGAGAAAATAATAGCACCTACCTAACAGGGTTATTGTGAAGACAGAATGAGGTAATAGAGGCACCTTTATTAACTTTGCTTCTTGGTTTCAAGGGAGGCTTGTTTTTCTTTAAAATGCATTAGAACATTGGAGGGGGGAGAAAAACCTTCTGAGTCAGCACAATTGTGCTCCAGCAAATCCCACTTAATTAGAAGTATTTTGCTGCAAGTGTTCTTTTCAGTGCTGCCAATGCAGCAGAATAATGTTAATTCTTTTCAACAATCAGGAAATAAATTTGATTGCTTGGCAAGAAAATAAGGTTTTCTTCCAATCTGGTTAGTTCCAAAAGTCTCTCTTGGGGTTGTTGGTATGGCATGTGTCCCTAGCCCAGGGCCTGTGTGGCCTTTGGGAAGCGGATGGTGAAGAATACAAGGGGGAAAATATTAAATACACCTGGCTGCTTTCTCTATTCCTTTTTCACCACTCCACCTTCCATATGAATGACTAGAGATCTGGGACCACAGCCAACCCATTGTTCTATTGCTGTATCTCACCCACCATGGCACTCACCAGAGATATGATTGACAGGTTGTGGGGATAAGAGAAAATGTTTGGTCCTCTCTTTTGTTACTCATGTCAATCAATGCACTTCTTATCCATATTAATCTTCTTTTAGGGAAGAAGGTGTCTATGACCTGGAGGAATGTAAGATCATGCAATCAGATTCATAGTGGAGGTGATGGGGGTAGGCTTTGTACTGGATCCGTAAAAGGAAAGGGCCATGTCTCTGGGATGTGAACCCCAAAGCCCTGAATCAAGTCTCTGGCATGTGCCTGAAGAAGCACACATCCCAGTCAATAATCCTTTTACCTGCCCTTTCATTGTGGCCCTCAGTGTCTGAGTCTGGCTCCATCCCATCCAGATCTTCCCAGTCTTTCTGTATAAAAGTGTTCATCTTGTACCCATTAAATTGCTCACATTCTTAAAATCTGACCCACTTATATTGGCATCACAAATAGCGTAGACTCACCAGGAATCTTGCCTACCCCAGCCAGTGTTTTAGTAAACCTTGTCTTGGACTGAAAGAAGGCTTGAGTGGTTGAATTCTTTTGAAGCAGACCCGTACCCTTTATTTTGGGATTCTTAACACCTCTAGAGCAGAATGGAGGGAATATCAGAGGTTAAACAGTCCAACAATTTTATTTTACAAAAGAAAAAGTTGGAACCACGATACTTACTTTACTTGCCCAAAGTCATACAAGTAGGGAGCATCAGGGACAGAATTTGAATCCCGATCATGACTACAGAACCAGCATAATTTCCATGGTATCACATAATCAATGAAGCCTCTAATATCCATTCCTTCAAACAGAATATGGACCAAAGCCTTCTTCCAGTCCATGCCTCATGAAGGGGCCTGGGGCCCTAGAAGGCCATGCCAATAGAGCAGAGCCTACAACTAGGTAGCCTCTGAGTATGAGCCTGGCAAAGAACTCTATACTGGCTGCTGCACATCCATCTGGGCCCTGAGTTCAGACAGATTTAACACCAGAGGACTAGAGACTAGGAGATGATTTTTAGTTTGGGTTTAGGTATATTTGGGTGGGAGATGGGAAAGCTGATAAGACAACTCATGAAACTATTTACTAAGACCTGGGGTGGTTCGTTATTTACATCATGGATAGAGTGCCTATACCAAATAAATTCTCATCTCTGGAATAGATTCAAGGGTTAATCAGGATCAACTCACCTAATAGATAAGAAAAAGATGGAAACATTCAGCTATACTAATCAACCGGGTATTGTGTTGGAATGGATGCCTCTGGCTCAGTTTGTCAAAAAATTTAATTTTTAATTTATGGAATAAGGCAAGCGTTTCTATAACATAATGTAATAAAAAGTTGATTGAACGTGAAACTGCACACCTACTCTGCATAACTTGCTATTTCACTCATATATACAACAAAATTATCATGTAAACTTATTTTTCTTCCCTCTACCCCATACCTAGAGATAGCTACCATTAGATACAAATAGGCGTATATATACATATACATATGTGTATATGTGTGTGTGTGTGTGTGTGTGTGTGTGTGTAAAATTACTCTAGACATACTCTTATTTATCAGTTCTTTCCTTGGATACAAAATAGTGGCTTTCTTCATATGTCCTTTATAGTTAATTTGGGTATTTATAATAATCAAAATAACTTATTTGCTCACAGTCATTCTTAAAACAATATTGCTGATACCATATACAGTGTTATCTTGATTCTGCTCATTTCACTCTTCATTATTTTATGCAAGTCTTTGCATGTTTTTTATTTCCTAAAATCATTGAGCTCATCGTTCCTTATAGCACAGTGGTATTCCATCACAATCATATACCACAACTTTTCCAGTCCAAAAAAAACCAATACATCTTATAATATTTGATTTCCAAGGGATCCCACAGATAATTTAACCTTCTCCCCCACCCACATCTCTATTTAGTGGGTGAGGAAACAAACCCAGAAGTGGGTGAAGTGTCCAAAGTTCCCCAAACTTTAAGTCTGGCTTAAATTGACTTTTGTTGATGAGACTTGATTTTATAAATAAATACATGACTCTTACTAGCAATGACAAAATGTTTATGCAGCTCAAAAATGTTTGGCAATCATTCTTTGGAAGCACACCAAATTCGTCATGAAATAAAGATTAGATTTACCCAGACCCTAAGCTAGGATACCTTGTCTAGTCTATGAGCATTCTAGAGTAACTCCTCCCCAATCCAGTGACTGAAGGAGAAGAGAAATAATCAAAGCAGCACCAAGGAACAAGTCATGGACACATCTCTCCCTTCAAGGAGATTAGTGTGGATAGAAACTGCATTGATCAATTTGAGCAACAAGATGGTAGAGTAGACCTATTCAATGATCCCCACAGCCTCTAAAACAGAAACTGCAAAAAATATAAAGCAGCTTTAGCTGTCTATGCAATCTAGAATATCCAGAATCCAAAAGAAGGTTTAAAAAAACTCAAACCTAGGAACTGACACTCACTGACCCTGAGCTCACTCAGCACCCCTGCCCCACCTCCTATGCTGCTAGTATCAAGGTTACACTAGTAGCCTTGGAGCCAAGGATCCAACACATGAATTTTGGTTTGCAACAAAACCCAACCCCACATTCCATTTCCCCTTCCGTCTTTCTAGTGCCATGAAAAGACTGGATCCAGGTGACATAAGTTTGCTTGGGTAGTAACAGCATGGTGGGCAGCTGCCCTTCAGGGGCAAATTCCTCCTGGGTGACACAACCTTATAGCACAAGTGCTGAAAAGCTCTGAAGTGCCCAGAGAAAATAGTACAGGACACAAATACAGGGCATCATGTTTGTGTTTGGAGGAGCTATGCGGTACTGCACAAAGTCCAAAGTAAAGACCACAACATCCAACTGGAGTCAGTTCTGACCAACTAAGAGTCATTCAGTACAGGGACTGAGGCTAGTGAATCCTGAATTGGCCCACGTGAGAGGAAGAGGAGATCTAGCCTTTGAGATCCAGTCACCAAGGAAATTACCATCAGAAGGAACCAAGTCAGAAAATGGGTAGAGGAAAATGAGTGTGCAGGGTGGGGAGATGAATTATCAAATCTTTTGGGAAGAAGAAAACTCATAGCCCTTGAACATAAGCCAATAAATCAACATGGAATACATTAACAAAAGAAATAAATACAGCCTCCAGATTTAGTAAACAAGCTTGGGCATCTAAAAATAATGACTCCCCCCCCCCAAAAAAAGGAAAAGAATCCAAAACTTGATGAGACAGAGGACCCTGTATTTCAGAGGAATGTGAGGAAAATACGGAGCCACAACATGCTTTTCCCAAGTGGCTTAAAAGACACATGAGGATTACAGCAGAATTTTTGTCCTCCACCATAAGAATAATTGGGCAGAATAGAAAAGCTGGAATCTGCAAATAACCTCACAAAAACAACAATAACAAAAAAAAGAGGGGACAATAGATTGAGAATCCAAAGACACAGAAGTGAAGGACAATCTAGAAGAAAAGCAAAAAACAATAACATAAAAGAAATATGTTCACTATGCAAGCAAGCAAAACATACTGACCTTGAATATAGGATGCATAGAGACAACCTACAGATAATAGATCTCCCCAAAGAAGAGGACAGGACAAAAATGTTGGCCTATGATGCCAAAAAATGATAGAAGAGAACTACCCACAACTTCTGAACATAGAGATGAAATAGTAATTTAAAAAATTCACAGATCAGGGGTGGCTAGGTGGCGCACTGAATAGAGCGTCGACCCTGGAGTCAGAAGGACCTGAGTTCGGATCCGGCCTCAGACACAATGCACACACAAATAAAAACCTAGCTGTGTGGCCTTGGGCAAGTTACTTAACCCCAATTGCCCTCCAAAAAAAAGCTAAAAAAATAGGAAGGCAAAAAGGCAAAACCACATTCTCATTGAATTTGGTTCAGGGAGAGAATGACATACATACTAAATGGGATATCTCAACCTGCAGCAGAATAGGGGGAAGGGGGACGAGAGGAGAGATGATGGATGGGAGGGCATTCTTGGGGGGAGGGGAGGTTGGAAGTACCCACTATAGAAGAGGAACAGGATCAAGTAGGGAATGGACCAGGCAGGGGGTGGGATGGGTGGGAGGGAATTATAAGCAGCCTTGTAGAGTATATCTACTATAGTAATGTTTTGCATAGCTAGACATGTACAACATATACTGAATTACTTATCTTCCCAGAGAGAATGGGTGACAAGGGAGGAAGGGAATGAATCTGAAATTTGAGGTCTTAAAATTAAATGTTTCAAATATATATAAACACTATTATCAATAAAAAAAATTCACAGATCACTGTCAGAAAAAAACAAAACATAACAAAAAACACAAAGGCTATAAACTCTAAGACATGTAGTAGTTAAATTGAACGATTCAATTCAGAAACAAGAAGTTGTCCAAGTCATCAAAAGAAAGATTTTTAAATACAAAGGAAAGAACATCCAAATAACATGCCCACTAGGAAATGGAGGAGGAAATGGAAGAATATGTTCCAAAGAGCAAGGGAGCTTGGGATACAGACTGGGGTGACAAAACTGGCATGCTAAGCTTAGTCATAAATGAAAAAAGATAGAGTTTAACAACAAAGAGATGTTTGAAATGTATTTAGAAAGAGAGTTTATTTGCTTGTCAGACAGGCCAAATAGCAAAAATGCAGAAAGGGTGAATAATGCAGCAGGCAAGGACAGCAACAGCAACAATGACAACCAAGAGATCAGTAAGAAAATCCTTTCTAACAGTACACAAGGAGAAAAGAGTAAATGGGGGAAAATCTGGGAGAGGCATCAGTGAACAGACAGAGAGGGGACATTATAGATAAAAGCTGACAACACCCTGGCTACAGGTAAATGTGTGGGAAACAGACATTTGGATGTATGTGAAGAAAAAAACAACCCCAAACATGGTCATGTGTTGTTCAATCATGCTCCACTTTTTGTGACCCCATTTAGGAATTTCTTGGCAAAGATAATAGAGTGGTTTGCTATTTCTTTCTCCAGCTCATTTTACAGATGAGGAAACTGAGGCAAACAGGGCTAAGTGACTTGCTAAGGGTCACAGAACAAGTAACTATCTGAGGCTAGATTTGAACTTGTAAGATTAAGTTTGACTTCAAGCTCAGAATCGTATCCACTGTGCCACTTAGCTGCCCAACACTACTGTACTATTCATTATTTTCCCTCTGCCTCCTAAATAGTTTCAGGATTCCTCTATGTCTCTGCATCTCTGTATTTCTGTGTGACTCTCTATGTCTTTTTTTTCTCTGTGTCTCTATCTTTCTTTCTTTGTCTTTCCATCTCTGTCTTTCTCTTTCTCTCTTCTCTTTCACTGTCTCCTTGTCATCATTGCTGTCTCTATATCTCTATCTGTGTATCTTGGTCTCTCTTTGTCTCTGTTTCTGTCTATCCCTTTTCTGTTCTCGTTCCTTTCCTTCCCCTCCTCTCTTTTTCTCTCTGTCTGCCTTTGTCTCTCTTTTTCTCAGTCTTGGTCTCTCTCTTTTCCTTTCTTTTTTTCCTTCCTCCCTCTTTCTCTTAATTTTTTTTTTGCTTTTTTTTTGGAGGGCAATTGGGGTTAAGTAACTTGCCCAAGGTCACGTGGCTAGGTTTTTGTTTGTGTGTGCCTTAAGTGTCTGAGGCCGGATCCCAACTCAGGTCCTACTGACTCCAGGACCAATGCTCTACTCACTGCACCACCTAGCCGCCCCTCTCTTAATTTTTTAAAGGAAATAAAGATTTTGTTTCTGGCAGGATTACAAGACAAAAAGCCCCTAGCTTTGCCTTGCCTATCCAGCCTTGCTAACTAAAACTCCCAAGGTGACAATTTGCATGGATCACAGTTGGTATCATGGGACTGAAAGTGAGTTGAAAACAATTTCATTACCCTAAGCCAATACAATGAACTTATACAGAGCAACTCAGAAACACAGGACTACAGAAGACAAATTTCACCTATGCGCAAAGGCTAATGCTGGCTGGCAGTGGCTTTTAGGGTTTAAATAATAAAATGAGGGCACCTAGTGGTATTGTCTAAAAGAGCAGAAAACCTCTTCATTACTGAAATAGAAGAGGAAAAAAAAGCCTTATATCAGCCTTTCAGAGAAGAGTGGTAAATGGCAGCAGGGAGCAGCAAAGGCTCCATAGAGGGCACCCCAGGGAAGCAAACAACCCAGTCCACAGCTGGAAGGCAACATGAGCCCAGCTCCATGGCATCCACAGCTGGAGAGGATAACAAGGAGCAGAGTCCCTGGAAGAGAAGTTCTGGAGGGGATGCTCAAGAAATGTAAGTGGACCTGATTGTACATATTTCCTATACACAGATATCCATGAGTGGGACCTCCTGATACAAAGACCTTCTGTGAACATTTCCTCTCCCACCATGAGACAGCAATCTGTGGGAGAGTGTAGCCCTATGTACAAGATTGAAAACTTCCGCATCCTTTGGTTCAGCTGTGCTGCTCAGTTAAATATCCATTATCTCGAAATAATGTGTCCTCAGTCTGCTGAAAGGACTAGCAATGATGTCTTATGAGCTATGGTTTAGAATAGATGCTAACACCAAAATACTGATTCAAGAATAGCTTGGGGGGGGGGGGCGGGGGAGAGCCATGATGGCTGAGTAGAAACAGCACTTCCACAGTGCTCCAGCCCACACCACTTAAAATTATGTAACAGGGGGACTCTGAACAACCTCTGGAGCTACAGAACCCACAGAACGACAGAGAGAAGCTAACCTCCTGCTGAGTACATCCCGATAGCCCGGCAGCCCGGCAGGGAGCAGCCAGAGCAGTGCTCTGGGAGCTGAGCCCAGGACCACATAAGTCACAGTTTTAGCCCCGGGGGGGCCGGACCAGCAGCCGGCTGGAGGGACCCCAAAACACCAGCAGCTGTGGCTTTTCCAGAATTATCAACACATAGATGGCTAGGACAAAGTGAGAGGTTAGTGCTCTATGGACTTTGGGACCAGTATTGGGAACATGTCAGCTTCTTTTCCTGGGGGCAAGAAGGAACCATGACACAGCTGCCATTTTGCAGCTTCAGTTGCAGTTTCAGTTCCTGGCCTGCAGACTGTAGGAGGATTCAGCGATCAGTCTGGGGTGTAATTGCTCTTGCTTTAACCACCTCCCTGGATCTGGAATGCGGTCTGGGGTAGAGGTCTTGGGGGGTGGGGTCCAGCTTGCCAGAGTGTGTGAAAGCTTCACAAAGGCCACCCAACTAATACCTCCAGGAGTTGAGAAGACCCCAATATTTGGGATGGAAACTCCCCTGTCTGGTGGCAGAGTCCTACTGTGCCAACAAACTCAAAAGTCAAGTAATTAAGTGGCAACATGCCTAGGCAAAGGAAACAAAATAAACAGAAAAATTCAACATTAGACTCCTATTTTGGAGGCAAAGATGATCAAAGTATGGAACAGGAGGAGGACTGTGAGGTCAGAAATCTTTCACCAAAAGCCCCAAATTAAAATAGGAGTGGGTTACAGGCCATAGAGAACCTTAAGAAGGATTTTAAAAACCAAATAAGAGAAGTGGAGGAAAAATTGAGAAGAGAAATGAGAAGGATGCAGGAAAAGTATGAAATGAGAGTCAACAGCCTGACTGAGGAAAATAACATCTTGAAAAATAGACTAACTCAAGTAGCAAAAGAGGCTCAAAAAGCCAATGAAGAGAAGAATGGCTTAAAAAGACAAATTTGGCAGATGGAAAATGAATCTCAAAAGCTCACTGAGGAGATTCATTCCTTCAGAATTAGACTGGAGCAAATGGAAGCTAGTAACTTTATGAGAAATCAAGAGGCTGTTAAACAGATCCAAGCAATTGAAAAAATAGAAAGCAATGTGAAATATCTCATGGGAAAAACCACTGACCTGGAAAAGAGATCCAGGAGAGACAATCTAAAAATTAGTGAACTAACTGAAAGCCATGACCAAAGAAAGAACCTAGAAATCATCCTTCAAGAATTTCTCAAGGAAAATTGCCCTGATGTTTTAGACCCAGAGGTTGAAAGAATAGAGGTTGAAAGAATCCACTGATCACCTCCTGAAAAAGATCCCGAAAAAGAAAACTCCTAGGAATATTTTAGCTAGGTCCCAGAATTCCCAGATCAAGGAGAAAATACTACAAGCAGCCAGGAAGAAACAATTTCAATATTGTGGAATCACAATCAGAATAGCACAGGACCTGGCAGCTTCTACATTGAGGGATTGAAGGGCATGGAATATGATATTCCAGAAGGCAAAGAAGCTGGGATTAAAACCAAGAATCACCTACCCAGCAAAACTGAGGATTTTGTTTCAGGGGAAAATATGGTCATTCAGTGGAATAGAGGACTTTCAAGAAATCTTGAGGAAAAAACCAGAGTTGAATAGAAAATTTGACATTTAGAAACAAGAAGCAAGAGATGCTTGAGAAGGTAATCAGGGAAACGAAATCAAAAGGAACTTATCAAAGTTGAACTATTTACATTCCTACATGGAAAAACAATAACTGTGACTGATGAAACCTTTCTCAGTATGAAAAAAGTGGAAGAAGACTTTATGGGCATATGAATACATATGTGAATGTGTGTATATATGTTTACAGTTATACATGGATAGAGGACACAGGTTGAATTTGGTAGGAAGGGATGATACTTAAGGGGTGAAGTTATGAGTTGAGAGGGGAGAGTGGCAAGAGGAGATGGGGAGAGACAGGGTAGGGTAAGCTATCTCATGTAGAAGAAGCAAGGGGAAGTGGCTGCAGGGGAGGGGAAGAACAGGAAGGCAAAAAGGCAAAACCATATTCTCATTGAGTTTGGCTCAGGGAGAGAATGATATACATACTAAATGGGATATCTCACCCTGCAGGAGAGTAGGGGGAAGGGGAATGAGACGGGGGATGATGGAGGGGAGGGCATGCTGGGGGAGGGGAGGTTGGAGGCACCTACTTTTGAAGAGGGACAGGATCAAAGTAGGGAATGGACCAGGTGGGGGGTGGGATAGGTGGGAGGGAAATATAGTCAGTCTTTTACAATATATCTAGTATGGTAATGTTTTGCATAGCTATACATGTACAACATATACTGAATTACTTATCTTCCCAGAGGGAGTGGGTGACAAGGGACGAAGGGAATGGATCTGGGATTCAAAGTTTTAAAATTAAATGTTTCAAATGTATATAAATATTATTATTAATACTATTTTGCATGTAACTGGGAGATAAGATGTGCAGGCATTGGGGCACAGAGATTCACCTCACCCTAATGGAAAAGTCGAAGGAGGTATGGGAGAAGATATGGGAGAGAGCAGATTGGATGAGGGGATATCCTGTGGGACTGCTATTCTGGGGTGGTGGGTAGGGGAAAAATGGGGGAAAAATTGTAACTCAAAATCTGGCAGAAATGAATGATGTAAACCAGAAGTTAATAAAGCATTTGGGGGAAAAAAAGAAAAGAAAAAGAGTAGTTTGGGGCAGGAAGAAGGTAAGGGAGGAAACACCATGATTGAGAGGGACCTAGCCTACAATCTTTTTTTTATTATTATTACATTAGGAGATTTTTTTTCAAACTTTCTGTTTTGTCAACTTTATACCAAGATATAGATCATATGCTGTATAATTAAAAAGACCAAAGGTATAAGGAGATATAGCTATGCCATTTACAGTTGAACTGTAAAATGTTTTACAGAGGATTTAAGCCAATGCCTTCAATTCAAAGGCAACTATGTGGTGCAGAGCCTTGAGTGTTGTTGTGTGATTTGTCCTTTGTTCTCTATGATGTCAGGGAGATGATGACACAAATTGCAAATGAATTTGACTTGAGTGAGGGAGGACTGTACAAAGTCACCAGCTTCACTTTCTCCTCCACTTTCTTTCCTATCTGGGTCCAGTGGCCAGATATTGATAAGGGCGACTAGAGATGGCACAGGATTCAGGGAGACCTTGACCTTTTTTAAGCCAAGTTCTCATTTTGAGTGAGGCAAAGACCATTCAGTGAATGGCCTCTTTAAGAAGTGAGTCAAGGGATGGCCCCTTTAATGAAAAAAAAAAATCAAAATGTGAGGGGAACAGCTGCAGAATTACTAGCTAAAAGGAGAAATGGTTACTATTGGCCAGCTTACTCTGAGCCAGGAGGGTCCAAAAAATAACCATTAAGTGGTGCTTGGGCAGGGCAGGGACCTATGGTGTCCAATCAATGAGATCCAGGGTAAATTGGGTCCTTAAGAAATCTAGCCAATCAACCCCAAGTTAACGAGGCAGGTTTCAGTCACCAAAATTTACCTTCAGTGATGTACTGGAGTAAGGACACAGGCTCCAATCTCATCTTTTCTATCTGTGTGACTTCCATGTTACCTCTCTGAACATCAACTGTCTCATCTATAATGTATGGTCATAATAACAGCACCTAATGCATGTCAAATACTGTGTAAACCTTAAAATGCTGTATAAACACTAGCTGCCATTCATTCTGTTTAATCCAACATTCATTAAGCACTCACTTTCTACACAGCATTGTTATAGGCTCTGGAGGCACACAAGTTTTGGATGAGACATTTCTTGCCCTCATGGAGTTTCCAGTCAAAAAGGACTGCAAACACCAGTTAATACTAAGATTCAAGCACAAATGATCTTCTGAGCAGGCACCATTGCTCATCAATGACAATCAATAGATGAGCAACAGACAGAGAATTTATGAAGTATTTACTATTGCCTGGTACTATGCTAAGCTACAAGCTGGACAGTTCCTGCCTTCAAGGAGCTTCTGTTCCAATAGGAGAAAACTACACAACAAAGACATGAGATAAAGAAGCAATGAATGCATTCACCTGGGCTCCTGGGGCTGTGATTCCCAGATATTTTTGAACCTGATGCTCAACCCAATGCTCCTGCGGTTCAACATTTTTCTTGAGTCCGGTCTAACCCAAACATTGGTCATCACTGGACCGCAGAAGGAGAGAGGCTTAGTTAAGTGGCCCGTACTATGGCAGTGAAGTTATCACTTCCTCTCCTACTCCCTATAATTCACATTCATCATCTTCCAAGGGGGAAATCACCTCCCAATCTCAAGTCAATAAATAATGCTTCAGATTTATTTGGCAAAAGATACCCAGGCTTATGGGCAGTGTATCTTAGCCTACAATTAGAGGAAAGAATAGTTTAAGTAAAATAATGTTAGAAACATTATCATCAGTTTCTAGAATTTAAGACTGGACTCTATATCCAACAAAACTGAGGCTCAAAGAGGTTAAAGGCACTTACCCCAAATCATCCAGGCTGGCTTTGACAAAATTCAACCCCCAGTTATCATACTTTCCTATGTAGCACAGCACACTACCATTAGCAAGTACAAAGATTTAAGGGTTTATGAGTGAGAACCTTCCCCGAGGCCCTTCTCTGCTGCCTCAACATGGCAAACAGGAGATGCCACATTCTCCAAACCGTTTAAAGGGAACATAAATTTAGACATTTCTACCAAGGTAGAAGTGCTTTGTATACAGGCCTAGAGATATATTATATAGGTTTTATTCAGGGGCCAGTAAGGCCAAGGGCAAAGAAGTCTACCACTACTACATAGCTGTTGTTGAATAGTTTCAGTCATATCTGACTCTTCATGACCCCACTTGGGGTTTTCTCCAAAAACATTATAGTGGTTTGCCATTTCCTTCTATAGCTCATTTTATGGATGAGGAAACTGAGGTAAACAGAGGTAAGTGACTTGTCCAGGGTGACATAGGTAGTAAGTGCCTGAGGTCAGATTTTAAGTTAGGTCTTTCTAGTTTTGGCTGAGAGAGTGGTAGCAACAATGGCCCAGAGGACAGTCTAACAACTGGTAATATTATGCTGGAAAAGGGGTGGCCTATTCCCATAGGAGTTGGAAGGTGATATGGACTAATGGAAAAGGGTAGAATGGTATCTGGACCCTGACTGGAGAGGGAAGACTGTGGGTTGTTGTCCACACATGACATCCTAGACTGGTTGAAGACAAGAGAGTGAGGATCAGAAATGGCAGTCATTTAGGGGAGGAAGTATGCTGCCCCCATTCAGAAGTCAGGCCCCTGGGCAAATGTCTGTCCCATGCAGTTTACAGCTCTGGGATTGAAAAGAAGCCAGTCACATGTCCAACATCATTACCTTCCCTCTAGCTCATAAGAGACATTTATTGGCCACACTTTGGGAGGGAATTTAGGTAACATTTTTTAACCATAAAATAATATTCAAAGGGGATGTTTTAAAAAGTCTCTATTGGGAATGTTCTTTCATCTGCTCTTGAAAGGATTGCACTAAATATCTTGACATTTCCTTCTCTTTTTTCACAATTCTTCTTTAAAAAAACTATTCTATAACCCTGACAAAAATAAACAAACAAGAATATTTCCATATATAAAGAGCAGAAAAAGAGGACTGAATGTGAACCTCAGAATCTGTCTTATGCACTATTATTATGCTCTATTATTATGAATGTTCTTAAGGTGTATTATAAATGCAGGGTGAGTCTCAACACCGTCCCATTTCTGTCAGTCTCCTCCAGAATCTCTTTATACTCGCTTCTTTGTGTTTTTAAATCTTTTATTGATGCTCTTTTTCCTCTGCTTTTGACATTACTATACTAGGCCCTTTCCCTACAACCTTCCTACCCTCACCCCAAAACCTTTACTTTATGGTAGTCAAGACAAGTCATAGTCATAGTCATAGTCAAGACAAACAAGCCCGTCTAATCTGGTGGAAGCTTCTAGGGCCAAGGCTTCATTGGCACAAACTCCTCCAATTAGGGTCACCTGCACACCACCAAGAAGCATAGAGGAAGATGTTCAAGGGAAGTTTGAGTTCTGTAGTAGTAGTAGTAGTAGTAGTAGTAATAGTAATAGTAGTAGTGGTGGTGGTGGTGGTAGCAGAGTAGTAGTAGCCTAGTAGTAGTAGTTGTTGTTGTTGTAATTAATAATAATAAATATAATAACAGTGTTTACAAAATACTTAAAAGTTTGTGAAGCACTTTACAAATATGATCTCATTATATGCTCAAATCAAACCTTGGATGCAGGGACCATTAAGTGAGGTAAATGTTTGCTATTTCTACCAATAAGCATACGTAGAATATTTTTACCCATACATGCCTGTTTATGTCTATGGGTAGCCTTCTCTGGGGAAGCAGGAAGAGAAAGAAAAAATAAATTTACATGATCATTTTGTTGCATATTTGAAAGAAATAGCACGTTGTACACAGATTTGCAATTTCATGAGCAATCACCTTTTTAATTTTTTTTTTGCTTTTGGGGGGGCAATTGGGGTTAAGTGACTTGCCCAATGTCACACAACTAATTTGTGTGTGTGTGTGTGTGTGTGTGTGTGTGTGTGTGTGTTGTGTCTGAGGTCAGGTCCTTCTGACTCCAGGGCCAGTGCTCTATTTGCTGCACCACCTAGCTGCCCTAAGCAATCATCGTTTTAATTGTACTATGTCATGGAAATGTTTGTTTTATTCCATAAATTAAAAATAACATTAAAAAAAACTATGAAATGCTAGAAAGGAAAGCATGTTCTTGTCAGTTCCTAAGCCAAGCATGTAGGCCTTTCCCTAAGGTTTAAGACTTCCTGCCTGCTTGGTGGTTTGGTTAACTGCTCCTCCTGTTTTTTTTTCTCCTCAATTTAAATATTGTCCTGGTGATGCCCAATGGCTATGAATACTTAATCAATATCATCAAAGAATAACTATAATGAAAACTGCCTCAAAGAGAAATGGGAAGACACAATGAATGGGAAGAATATTAAGGGCAGCAGAATGTCATTGGTGATTCCTACAGAAATTGTGCCTCAAAAGCCTTGTCTAAGACAAGAATGGCCAGCAGGAAGGTGCACAGGTCATTCAGAGAGAATGAATAACAATGGGCTGCCAGACTGGGACCCACTATGATCCAGGTTCTGAACAAAGTTACAATGGTAAAAATCTATATTTTGAGCCAAGTGCTCAGTAAAGTTTATGACAATATTCTTGGATGCAAGATAGAGAGATGTGAACTACTGTAGATGATAGTTGTTACGTGGATTTGAAATTGTTGAACAGTTAGATCTGAAGAATGATTATTTGGTGTTTCCTAGAAAGGCAATCTCTAGTGTAGGGGTCAAGGGATTTGTCATTTTTATCAATAACATGGATAAAAGTAGAGATGGCATGGTATCAAATGGATAGATGACACAAATCTGCAAGAAATAGTTAACAAATTGGGTGACAGGGTCAGGATCCCCCACAAAATACTTTTAAATAAATTAGAAGTATTCCCAATAGGATCAAGGGTTAAGCAAGGATTTCCATTACTAATACTGTTACTCAATATTGTATTAAAAACGCTAGCTGTAACAATAAGGCAAGAAAAAGAAATTGAAGAAATAAAAATAGGCAATTAACAAACAAAAGTATTATTCTTTGCAGATGTTATGATAGTGTATTCTGGGAGAATCCTAAAGAGTCAACTAAAAAAATGGTTGAAGCAATTAGCAACTTTAACAAAGTTGCAATATATAAAATAAACCCACGCAAATCATCAACATGTCTATATATTACCAACAAAATCTGGCAGAAAGAGAGAAAAAGAAAAATTCCATTTAAAACAACTGTAGGCAAAAAAAAAATCTTTGGGAGTCTACCTGCCAAGACAAACCAAGGAACTATATGACCACAATTACTAAACACTTCTCATACAAATAAAGACAGATCTAAACAACTGGAGAAATATTATCTCCTAATGGGTAGGTTGAGCCAATTTAATAAAAATGACAATTCTACCTAAAGTAATTTATGTATTCAATGCCATACCAATCAAAACTACTGAAAAACTATCTTATGGAGCTAAAAGAAAATAATAAACAAAATTCATCTTGAAGAACAAAAGTTCAAGAATTTCAAGGCAATCGATGAAAAAGGAACGAGGGGGGCCTAACGATATCAGATTTTATACTGTATTACAAAGTGGTAATCATCAAAACAATCTGATATTGGTTTAGAAATAGAGTAATGGGTTAATGGAATAAATTAGGTATACAATACACAGTAGTAAATGACTATAGTAATCTACTGTGTGATAAAACCAAAGATTCAAGCCTTTAGGGCAAAAACACACCATTTGCAAAAATTACTGGAATAACTAGAAAGTCATTTAGAAGAAACTAGTTATAGACAAACATATCACAACATATACCAAAATAAGGTCAAAATGTGTAGATGATTTGCACATAAAAGGTGATATCGTAAGTAAATTAGGGGAGCATAGAAAAGTTTACATGTCAGATCTATGGAGAAGGAAAGAGTTCTCTCCTTCTGACCCTCCCTGGAAGTGGCAGCTTCCAAGATAAGCTCCCAGAGGGGGAATATAGCCTGTACCAGATCCCAGAGGCACCAAAATGCATTTAGCTTCAAAAATGACAAGTTTGATACCAGTATTCAGACAAAGAAGTAAATGGAATAAAAGATAGAGAAGCTCAGATGAGATATAAAGGACCTAGCCTAGGAATAACAATTGCTCCTCTATGCACAAAAGCTCAAACACGAAGAGAATAAATGCAAAGCTTCCTGATAAGAATGTGTTAGCATTGTAAAAAATGTTCTGGAGAGGTGAGTGAAATATAGCAAGTACAAACCACTATCAAAACCTAAAAAAATGTGTTAAATGTTTACAGAAGACAGCATAGGATTCTTAATCCCATGATTTGTAGACCATGTGCTTGTGAACTTGAAGTTTGTGCTAAACATGGAAAGAAAGAAGAAATTGATATCCCTATCAGTAACAAGCTAGAGAAGACATCAGATGTTGAAAATGACAAAATATTTAATGGCGGGGCAGCTAGGTGGCACAGTGAACAGAGCACTGGCCCTTGAGTCAGGAGTACCTGAGTTCAAATCTGGATTCAGACACTTGACACACTTACTAGCTGTGTGACTTTGGGCAAGTCACTTAACCCCAATTGCCCTCCAAAAAGCATATATAACCATACATAACCATATAACCAAAGTGTACATATAATCATATATATATATATATATGTATATATATATACATATATATATATTATATGTAATGGCAAGAGAAGAAAGAGAAGATTTTAAGAAGAACAAAGCAATAAGGAATTAGATTTTAACCTTGATTTAAATTAATCAGAAGACGAGAGGCAGAATAATCAAATAAACCAATCTGCAAGTGCAAAAACCTAAATAACTTGAAGATCTGGTACAAGGGCCTATGAAATGATACCCAGGACAGGGGAGAGCTTGCTGAATTGGAATTGGCTGTTGCTAGGCTCTACCTTTGCCTCTGCTAGTAACCAGTTAGTTATGTAACCCTGGTCAAATCACTGGCTTCCTTGGAGTCTGTTTTTTTTTTTTTTTTCCATTTGTACAATGGTATCAATAGATGACCTGAAAAGCAATGGTTTCCAGTTCTAGTTTTCTATCATTTGGATTTCATCAGAAACAGAATGCATACTTAAATTTCTCTTGGAATGATAAAAATGAACTTGTCTTTTTTTGTTAAAAAAAAAAAGAAGGAAAGCATTTATGACCAAGCAATAGGTTTTGAGCAAACAAAAATAATACAGTCAAAATTAAAAGAAAGTGAAAGACAGAGAGGAAAGTTTTATAGCAAATTTCTCTGACAAAGGTCGCATTTCTCAAATATATGTGGAATTGAGTCAAAGGATATGAAAAGGCAGTTTTCAGAAGAGGAAATAAAAGTTATCAATAGTCACATAGGCAAACATTCTGAATCATTACTGACTAGAGAAATGCAAATTAAAACAATTCTAAGGTACCACCTCACACCCATCAGATTGACTAATATGACTGAAAAGGGAAATGAAGAATACTGTAGGGGATTTGTAACAAGAGGGGCACTAATGCACTTTTTGGTACAGTTGCAAATGAGTCTCACCACCCTGAGGAAGAATTTGAAACTATGCCCAAAAGTCAATCAAATGGTGCCTACCCTTTGATCCAGCAATAGAGATCAAAGAAAAGGGGGAAGTATCTATATGTAAAAAAATATTTATGGCAGTTCTTTTAGTGGTGGCAAAAAATTGAAGATGGAGGGGATGCCTATTAATTGAGGAATGACTGAACAAGTTGTGGTGTATGATTGTGATAGCATACTATTGTGCTGTAAGAAATGATGAATGGAGGTGCGGCTAGGTGGCGCAGTGAATAGAGCGCCGGCCCTGGAGTCAGAAGGACCTGAGTTCGGATCCGGCCTCAGACACTTAACCCACACAAACAAAAACCTAGCCGTGTGACCTTGGGCAAGTTACTTAACCCCAATTGCCCTAAAGGGGCGGCTAGGCAGCACAGTAAGAGCACCGGCCTCGGAGTTGGGATGACCCGAGATCAAATCCGGCCTCAGAAAATGAGCACCCACACATAAATAATGACTAGCCATGTAACCTTGAGCAAGTTACTTAACCCCAATTGCTTAAAAAAAAAAAAAGAAATGATGAGTGGAATTACTTCAGAAACACGTGGGAAGACTTGTATGAATTGGTGCAAGGTAAAGTGAGCAGAGCCAGGAGATCATTGTACACAGTGACAGCAATATTGTAATGATGATCAACTATGGAAGACTTAGCTGCTCTGAAATAATGCAAAAAATATTTCCATATTAGGCATATTTTAAAAAGCAAGAAAAATGAAGTGAAAAAAGTATACTTCTATTTATACTCAGAGTGCATCAGTTCTCTCTCTGGATTTTTCATCATGAGTCCTTAGAAACTGTCTTGAATCATTGTATTTATCAGAATAGCTAAGTCTTTCACAATGATCATCATTGCAATATTGCTGTTACAGTGATCTCCTGGTTCTGTTCGCTTCACTTTGCATCAGTTCATACACCACAATTTGTTCAGCCATTCCCCAATTGATGGGCATCCTCTCAATTTCCAATTCTTTGCCACCAGAAAAAGAACTGCTATAAATATTTTCATAGATGTAGATCCTTTTCCCTTTGACCTCATAAAGCTAGTAGCAGTATTTTTTATCAAAGGGTATGCACAGTTTGATAGCCCTTTTGGCATAGTTTCTAATCATCCTCCAGGATAGTTGAACCAGTATACAACTTCACCAACAGGGCTCTTATGTCCCCATTTCTCCACAAAATTTGTCATTTTCTCTTTCTGTCATGTTAGCTATTATTATAGATATAAGGTGGTGCTTCATAGTGATTTTAATTTTAATTTCCCTAGTCAATAGTGATTTAGAGCATTTTTTTCATATCATTATAGATAGTTTTGATTTCCTCTTCTGAAAATTGCCTATTAATATCCTTTGATTATTAATCAATTGGGGAATGGCTTCTTATCTTTATAAATTTGGCTCAGTTCCCTATATATTTGAGAAATGATGCCTTTGTCAAAGAAACTTCTTGTAAAGGTTTTTTTAGATATTATTTCCTTGGTAAGTAATATTTTCTAACTTTTTTTTAGCAAAATGCAGTTTCTCTGAGAGTCTTTTTTATTAGATTGATTCTGCTTTTGCTTTGACTAAGAACATAATTTCTACCTCTGCCTTTTTTAACTTAATATGAACCATGATAGATTCTGCTCTAGGTCATCATTTTAACTTTGTACATGTGTCTTTCTGTTTCAAGTGTATCTTTTATAAACAAAATATTGTGGAATTCTGGGGGTGGCTAGGTGGCGAAATGAGTAGTGCCGGCCCTGGAGTCAGAAGGACCTGAGTTTGGTTCAGGCCTCAGACACTTAACACACACAAACAAAAACCTAGCCATGTGGCCTTGGGCAAGTTACTTAACCCCAATTGCCCTCCAAAAAGCAAAAAAAAAAAAATGTATATATATTGTGGAATTCTGTTTTCTAACCTAGTCTGTTTTTTTCTTCCATATTAGGGGTAAATTCATCCCGTTCACATTCACAGTAATGATTACTAACTGTATTTTCCTCCATCTTATTTTATTCTGTTCATCCCATCCCTCATATCTCTTATCCTATTCTCTCCTGTTAATCAACTGAGTAAGATAGATTTATATACCCAACTGAATTTGTGTGTGTCTGTGTGTCTATTCTTCACTCTTTGAACCAATTTTGATGAGAGTAAGGGTCAAGTGTTGCCACCACCACCACCCCTCATTTTCCTTTCCACTGTAAAAACTCTTCCTTGCACTTCTCTTTTATATGAAATAATTTTTCCATTCTTCCACTTCCTCTCCTCTTCTCTCAGTGCATCCTTCCTTGTCATCCTTTCATTTTTTTTAAGATAATCCCAATGTAACCAAGTCACACCCATGCCCTCTGTCAATGTAGACTCTTTCTAACTGCCCTAATAATAATAAAGTTATTAGGAATTACATGTATTATCTTGCCATATTGGAACGTAAATAGTTTAACCTTATTGAGTACCTTATGATTTCTCTTCTATATTGACCTTTTTATACTCCTCTTGAATCTTATGTTTGAAAGTCAAATTTTCTATTCAAATCTGGTCTTTTCATCAGGAATTCCTGAAAGGTCCATGTTTTGTTAAATGTTCATATTTTCCCCTGTAGGATTATACTCAGTTTTTCTGGGTAGGTTACTCTTGGTTATAATTCTAGCTCCTTTGCCTTACAGAATATCATATTCCAAACTCCTTCTTTAACAAAGAAGCTACTAAATGTGTGTGATCTTGGCTGTGGCTTCACAATATATAAACTTTTTTTCTAATTGCTTGAAATATTTTCTCTTAACCTGAAATTTCTGGAATTTGGGTATAATATTCCTGAGAGTTTTCACTCTTGGATCTCTTTCAGGAAGTGATTGATGGATTCTTTCAATTTCTATTTTACCTTCTGAATCTAAGATATCAAGGCAATTTTCCTTGATAATTTCTTAAAATGTAATTTCTTGTCTTGACAAAGAATACTTCTTCTTGAAATAGTACTTAAGCTCCCAAACCAGGGCCTCAATTTTGTCTGTACTCCTCTGACCTAAGGGTGTAAAGCCAATTAGGTCATCACATTTTCACCTAGGCTTTCAGTAGAATAAGATCATGCTTACTGAAAAGAACATTTGAACCACTCAGGATTTAGAACAATAATCTGAAAGACCTCCAAGTATTCTTGGTGATATATTTGTGGAGCCTACCATGCTACCAGGAATAAAGGTCCTAAGTAGTTTTGCTAAAGTAAGGGCCCTGAGGCCTCTTGTTATCTCTCCATGGTACTCAAGAAGATGCTGAAAGTGATGTAGATTCAGCCTTGATGACTGTTGCCTAGATCCTATTCCTAAGAATCCCTGCAATCACCCTTGGCTCGCTCCTTACTTATAAGTCTCCCTCATTTCCTGTGCCCACAACTGGATCATGAGCACTGATCAGCTTGACCATCAGAATGACATAATTTACTTATCCCTGTTCCAACATCTCTCCATCAGGAAGTAATCAATCAATCAACAAGTATTCATTGACTGTCATCTACTATGTGCCAAGGACTATGCTGAGCACTGAATATAAAAGACAAAAATTAAACAGTCCCTCCTCTGATAAAGTTCACATTCTAGAGCAGCAGGCTTGGAGTCAGGAGGACCTGAGTTCAAATCCGGCCTGAGACACTTAATACTTACTAGCCATGTGACCTTGGGCAAGTCACTTAACCCCAACTGCCCCCCTCCAAAAAGCAAAAAAAAAAAAGTTCACATTTGAATGTTGTAGGGAACATTCACAGGTATAACTACATAGATTCTATTCAAAATGAATACAAGGCAGTTTGGGGAAGGAGGGCATTAGAAGCCTGGATGATCAAGGAAGGTTTCATGTAAAGGACAGCACTTGAGATTAGGCTTGAGGGAAATCAAGAATTCTAAGGGGCAGAAGTGGAGAGGAGATTCTTAGGCATGGGAGAGGCCAATACAAAGATATGAAGATGGGAGATGAGTTGTCTTATGTGAGAAAGAGTAAGAAAGCTAGTATATCTGAAGCAGAGTCTATGGAAACAAGAGATGTGCATGAAGACAGGAAAAGTGGGAAGGATGTACAGCAACAATAGCTGCTGTAAAGTCATCCCCTGCCAAAGGTGTGTGACTCCCTGTAGGGGCAAGGTAAGCCCCTCTGTGAGGAATAAGATTATACAAACAAAAGCCCCAATTCAATATGACCTTTCCATTACCCTGAGTTGTTTGGGAACAGGGATCCTGGGAATTTGAGGGCTGCTCCTCTCCTGGGTCCCTGGCCAGGTCCTTGAGAAGAGATGTGATTACTGCCCAACTCCTGGAACTAGCCACGCCAAGGAAACATCGATCTTGGGTGGGTGGGGGGGTGGAGGGATTGGCCTCCATCCCAGGCCTCACACCAGATACAAACACCTGGCAGTATGCCTTCTTTGTTCTCAGCACTACTTAAACTGTAAGATTCAGACCCCAAATTGGAATCTCACCCATGGAGAGGAAGCTCTGCCTGGAACCCTCCCATTCGGGACCCTGATGGCTGTACATGGGATTCCCCAGCTTGTGTGGTCAGGTGTTGGTGCTTCCTCGAAATGGTGATGCTTGTAAATATGTAAATATATATCCACTATTAATCAGAGTTGCTCTTATTCTGCTATCTTTAAGCCTCTTATTCTGTTATCTCCAGTTTCTTTCTCACTAGCTTATATATATATATATATATATATATATATATATGTGTATATATATATGTATATTCTGAATAAATATTCTAAAGAAATTGCCTTGGGTCTCTCTTGGAGTGCTGAGCATTCCATTTATTCGAATTCTGAACCTGCTTAATTGGACACTCCTTCAAGTATAAGCAGAGTTCATGGGAAAGTGGGAAGAAGATTAAAGAATGACCATGACCAAGGAGAAACACAACTCCTGCCTGTAGGGTATGCTCTTCTAGTTGTAGAGGTCTCAAAGAGTTTCCTTTGGGTATGACTCTTCCTCTTTCCTGAGCTCAGCTATAAACTCAGTGTATCCTTGACTCCCAATAATACAAACAGGCCATAAACTAATCTAGGAACACCATTTAGAACATTAATGAAAAGGGGTAAAGTCCAATATCCCTTGGACCCTTTGAAAGTGGTAAGTTTTCATTCAGTCAAAAGCAGGGGGTACCTTGCAAAAGCTAAATCCTCACACACACACACACACACACACACACACACACACACACACACACACACACACACACACCTCACCCCCAGGAAATTCTTCCTCAGTGGTGTCCTAGAAAGCCAAAGTCTCCATTTTCTGGAAAAGCTCCTCATTCTAGACAACTCAATGTTTATATGTATGGTACTCAAAAGGTAAAAAGAAAACCTACAGGCAATTGAAGCAGACCTCATGTGGCATCCTCAAACGGCCTCCCAAGCCTCCTTCAAACCTTTGTCTAAGCCCTCTTCATTGATTGCTTACCTGCCTGTCTGTGGGATTGATCAATACATGTTCTTACCTTATTAAGGAATCAGACTAAAATGTGGAAGGTGGTTTCAACCTCAGCCTTTTCCATGGATAGTCACTGTTCTGGTTTACTGCTTTTCTGCTTATTGGATTCCATTTAGATGTTGTCCTTCATAGCTCTTTCAAGAACCCAATTTACATTTTTCCTTCTATTTCTATTTTTTCCTATTTTTCTTTCTATTTCTCCTCAGTAGTGTTCACCTAGAAATGTCTAGCAAAGATATCTTGTAGGGTGGATGTGGTGGCTGACCCCTGTGAGTCATCAAAGGCTGGGTCCTCTTCGTCACTCCTTGAAGAAGTCACCATCTGGAGAGCTGACTACTCCAGCTGTATGACAGGATTGAAAGAAAAGCTTTCTGGCAAAGTTCTTCTTGCTTGGGGCTTGGCCTCTTCTGCATCAATCCTGGGATGGTACAAAGTGACCCTCTGGCCCACTGCCATCTTCACACTCCCATTTGGGAGCTATTCCAGGCCTAGAAGAGCATGCTCTCTCCTCAGTGAATATCGCTTATGCCAGGGGTGCCAGGTAAGATTTATAAGGGCCAACACTGGCACCAACAGAAACCATTCTAATTTTAGACATCCAAAAGAAAATGAAGTATTGTCAAAAAGGAGAACAAATATTCATAGACTGGGTCAGGTGACTGAGGGCCTCTATCATGATGTTTTATTATCATGGATTCAAGGACACAGATCGGTTTACTTCCTACAAATAAGGCCTCTAGAAGATCTAGGTAAGGGGTAGAAACCAAGAACTGGAAGCTGGAAAATAGCACCTTCATTTGCTAGAAGCCAAACTTAAGCCAACCCATGTAAACTTTAGTGAACCAAAGCTTTCAAAATACACACCTGATAAATCAGCTCTAATGAGAAGAAAAACTCTATTCATGGATTCTTTTCTGAATTCATTTTTATTACTCATTCTTCTTCTTAAAATCAACACGACCAAAGCTAAACAATATCCTTCCCCCATCTCTGCTGCAAGCTTTCCCCTCTTCCTAACTTCCCTCTTACTGGGAAGGGTACCATCACCCCTCCAGTCATCTAGGTTTGCAACTACATGACATTATTGACTCCTCACTGGCTAGTGCCCCTCTCTGCCCTGAAATTACAAGCAGGGCCCTTACTTCCTTATGACCAACCTCAAGTACTCCTCTACATCCTGGAACTGTGACACAGAGCTGTGTATGCATAAGAGAAATGCCAAACAGCCCCAGGTACTGTGGCTCAGGGTTCCCTGTAATCTCTTTCTGACCTGTTGCCTGACCCCCTTACTGTCTCTGGGCTGTGAGCTCTGGATGCTGCAACTGCCACTGTTGCAGCCTCCAAGGCCCACTGCTGATGTTGTCTCCAACAGAGCCTGTGCTCTGAACTGGTTCCCACTCTGGTGCCATGAACTTTTCTACCTACCTCCTAAGTTGTCTTGCCTGGAAAAATGTTTCACCTCAACCTTCCATTGATTCTGTCACTCCAGATTTCTATTTGTCAAGTGATTTTCAAGTTGTGTACATGGAAATGTTGGGCAAGTTTGGTGGGTTGTTGCCCCTGCTCTGCCATCTTGGCTCTACACCATATACTCATTGTTTAATACACCATTCTTTAGCATGCCCAGGTCTGCATTGTTTATTCATATTTCTTTTATTGATTAAAATTGTCATCGTGATATCATCTCTAAAGAATGCATTTATTTCTGCCTTTCAGCATTTATTAACGTAGTCTTTAAATCTCAGAATGCTGATAAATTCTGCAAACATTCTCTGTGATGTTTAATCAATCAATCAATAGGCATTCATTCAGTGCTTTCTGTGTGCCAAGAAGAGCACCAGATTTTGTGGATTTGTTCACTTGTTTTCACTCACATCTGACTCTTCATGACTTCTTTTGGGTCTTCTTTTTTTTTGTTTGTTTGCTTTTTTTTTCTTGGAGGGGGGAAGGTAGGGCAACTGGGGCTAAGTGACTTGCCCAAGGTCACACTGCTAGTTTTGTGTTAAGTGTCTGAGACCAGGTTTGAACTCAGGTCCTACTGACTCCAGGGCTGGTGCTCTATTCACTGTGCCACCTAGCCACCCCTTTTGGATCTTCTTGGTGAAAACACTGGAGTGGTTTGCCTTTGCTTCTCCAGATCATTTTTCAGATGGGGAAACTGAGGGAGAAAGGGTT
The DNA here is from genome assembly GCA_011680675.1 of Gymnobelideus leadbeateri. Lineage (NCBI taxonomy): Eukaryota > Metazoa > Chordata > Mammalia > Diprotodontia > Petauridae > Gymnobelideus > Gymnobelideus leadbeateri. Next base: position 61,200 of record WOXC01006274.1, on the reverse strand, counting down.
AAATGACTTGCTCAGGGTCACACAGCTAGCAAGTGTCTGAGGTCAGATTTGAACTCAGGTCTTCATGACTCTAGACCTCGCACTACCCACTGAGCCTTCTAGCTACCCATATACTATGAATACAAAGTTAAAACAAAACAAAACATTCTTCATGTCAAGCAGTTTTGTGTGTATACACATATATAGGTGTGTACATGTGTATATGTGTATGTGTGTGTGAGTGTGTGTATATAGTATTTCATTATGTATGGTGCCTTTAAGAACAGTATAGCTTCCTTTTTTTTCTTGACAGCATCTATTTTAATATTACCTTATTTAAAATCATTATCATAGTACCATAGATTTAGACTTGAAAGGAAGCTTTGAGGTAATCTTCTGTGCCCTCCTTTTTTATAGCTGAATTAACTGAAGATCAGAGAGTTCAGGAATGGTTTATCATGGAAATATAAACAGAAAATGGTAAACCTGGGATGTTAATCTAGATTCTGTGATTCTAAATCCAAGGACTTTCTATTGAACCATGCTGCTTATCAACAACTTTCACAATGCCTACTCTTCTGGATTCAACTGAAGCAGAGTACAATTTATTTCATTTATTTAATTCTCTTTCTGTATTTTTGTAGAGAGGGAATATTTCTTTTTTTTTTTCATAAGTTGTCATTTTTTATTTAAGCTGAAGAACAGGTTATGAGCAGGGTAGGGGCAAGGGAGGAGCTAGGGAGCCAAGAGTCTTTCATCTGTGTCTCCTCCAGAGGGGGTTGATCCTGATTTCTGAGCCTGGGTCCAGGGCACACAAGGAAGCACACGCTAAGATGAGGTTCCAGGGGTACAGGCTGAGGAAAACATGGGGATGGCCAGAGTTACACATCCAGCCAGAGGTGGGGGCTGGGATTCTCCTTGGATCAGCAGCACCACTTCCTTTTGGGAACTGAAGCCTAGTGAGAAGTCCCATCCCACATATTTCTTATAAAACATTCTTATAGTTAAAGTCTTTGTGCTAAAGAATTTTTTCATCGCCTTTCTAACTTCTTATACTTTGCTTCTAGTTTCTTTGAATAATGAATATCCAATTTGTAAGCTTCCTGTTCCAGAGCAGCTACTTGCTCCTCAATTAAAGTGATCTGACCCAGATAAGGCTGAAGGGCAGCATATTTCTGGTTTAAGTCCTTTAGGTTTTTACTTATGTTTACTACAATATCTTTCATTTCTAGATACTTCAAGCTAGTCAGTTTGTTCATATTTTCCAGAAGTTTATAATCTTCACTGGTGGCTATCAGCTTCCCCATCAGGTACGTGGCCATTTTGGAGAACAAATGGCACAGCCTGGTGATGTCCACCTCGGCGGGCTCTGTGGCCACCTCAGCTGTCTCCACCATGGCATCGTCTAAGCTGGGGAAGGGAGGAAGGAGAAAGGATGGATGGAAGGATGGGGATGGGGAGGGGGAAGGGTAGGGTGAGAGGGAGAGGAAGAACAAGGGAGAGAGGGAGAGGGAAGGGAAAGGGGACAAGGAAGGGGTGCGAATATTTCTTATATGTAGAAAGTTGCTGAGTTGTTTTTTTTTTCTCACCCATTTATTGGCTTAGCACAGTGCCCAGTACATAGGTACTAATCAATGTTTGATTGATAGATCAATAGTCTTCTGTTTCTAGGCTAATTAAAGCCATTAGTATTCAAGATTATTATTGTTGAGTTTGGTTTTCTTTCTGTAAAACCTTGTTAAATTATCATTTCAAATTATTTAAATCAACATGAGACTCCTGTAGTTTCAGCTAAAATACTCCAATCCCAATACCCCATCACAAACAGATCATCCTGACCCCTTTACTCTCTTATCTCATGTAAACCTACTTACAGCCCATGCTCTCACCACCATCATCACCACCACCACCACCTGTACACATTCTTTCTACCTTTCCATACTCTGAAATCCCAGAAAAAGTAACTTATACCAAACCCGAGGTTACTTCCTTATGCTCCAAAATTGACACCCTCATCCCATGGAATTGCAATGACTACTCCATCCTCATGGTGGGAAATGTGGGATGGGCCAGCTCTGATTGAATATGGTATATATACTATATATTGGGTTTTTTTTAATTCTCAGCCCTTAGTCTTTCTGGCTGCTGACAGTGTTCCTACTTCCTTCACCCAAGTCATATAATAATTTCTCATACATATAAAGAGTACATTCCCAGAAGCAAATGTCATCTCATCTTCATGGGTAGGCCTAGCTACATGTAAGTCATCCATCACCAGCATTCTGGCCAGTAGATGATGGATTCTTTGGTCTTTGACACCCATAGAGCACTACAAATTAAGGTTACTGATACACTTGCCATCCTTTAAAATGCAATTGAAATAGGGCACAAATTTCTGTGAAGCCCAGAAACCTCAACCCAAATTTCTTATTGTTTCAATGTCAACAAGAGAGAGTTCTATTTGATCCGGGATAGAATAGGGAGTCACTGGACTCTGTTGATGAGAGGGCTGATGTGGTCAGACTTGACTTAGCAAAATTACTGTGTTGGATACATGAAGGTTGGTTTGAATGTTGGAGACATTTGTGGCAGGGAAACCACGTGAGAAGCAATAAAGGCCCAAATGAGGGTAATGGTTCTGTCAGTAGAAAGAAGGGAACGTAGGGTGAAGGGAAGTAAGGATGCAAGGATGCCAGAGACAGCAAACCTGTGTGACTGGAAGAATAATGATGACCTTGACAGAAATTGAGGTGGGGGGATTGGAAGAGAGGCAGGTTTGGGAGAAAGATAAAATCCCGACTGGCTGTGTTGGGCTTGAGGCTCAGGGACACTCATTTCCATCTCCTCCAGTGCCCTCCGTGAAGGTTAGGCTTAGGTGCTTGGTTCAATAATTCGGCTCAGAGACAGATCTTTTGTACTGATTAAACTATGGCATTTTATAGCCCATTTCCTCAATAATTTATTTGGGCTGGTTTTATGAGTACCTGCTCTGAGTTGCTGACCATATAAAATGAAAAGCTGACAACGTTGTTGTCTCAAATTTTGGTGAATGGCACATTTCCCTAACAGGATTCATTGATTTCGTGCTAAGGAAGATGAACCTCCTGCTTCAGCCACTCATCTTGGCTGCTGAAATTGCTGCGCTCTGGAATCTAGAGGCAGCATTTTTATGACAGCCTCCAGAAATGCCTCCCAGCATATTGAGCTATCAAAATGTTACCTTGGTAAATATACAATCTGAAAGGAATGGACGTGACCACCCACTGACTTCTCTCCAACCATGGCCTCAAAATGCAAAAAAGCCTGCTCTCCATCCAAACAGCTTTCACTGTCTATTCCTTTCCCAAAGTAATTAAAATGCAACAGCTGGGCTTTTAAATAATCCGTGTTCTGACCCAGGAAGTGAGAAAAGCACCACTCCCCCCAAAGCCTAGAGCAAATGGACCGAGCATCTGACACCAGGATCCCCTTCTGCAAGAATCCTTTCCTACCCTCCTCAAAGCTAGTGCATTCCCTGTGAGATTGCCTCCCAGTTTCACTGTAGATTTCTTCTTTATTTGTGGCTGGTTACGTGTTGTTGGTCCTGGCAGGCAGAAATGAAGTTTTTGCCTTATTTAAAGTAGCAGTAGGTAACCTAGAAGCTGATATGAGAACATAAGTCATCTATAGAGACTTATTCTTTTTCAACCAATCAACAAACTTTTATTAAGTGACTACGGTGGGCCAGGCACTGTGCTAAGTGCTAAGGATACAAAAAGAGGCAAAGACCAATCCGTGTTCTCAAGGATCTTAGACTCTAATGTATTTTTTCAGGCAAAACCCACTGAATTTTTCATTGTTTGAAATGAAACCCAATTCCTAGAGTCCTACTGGGAGTTGCTAAAAGAAAATAGTCCAGTCTCTAGGTTTTCCTTCACTCAGGGAAATAAAATCAGCCTTTAAGCTCATTATTTTCTCCCTACAAAAGGTAATCATATGGGTGACCTAACCTTCCACCAAGAAAGACTCCCTCCCCAGCATTTCCCCTGTTCCTAGATTTAGGGCTTTTGCATTTGGGGAAGAAGATGAAGGAGACATTAACCACTGAGCCAAAGCTCTTTGGTTTGGACCAATAAATCACAAGTCAAGGCTTCAGTTACAATTATGAGAGACAAATTACAAAAACAACAAAGAGAATAAAAGTGAAGATGAACTATTGTCAGTGAGAAGCACAATCTTTAAACTAACTAAAAATTGTGTTTCATCATACAGCTATTAAAATATAATGACTAGGGAGATGCCACACATTTGTAAATGTCATTTCTTTGAGAAGATGCCCAGAACCATAGAATAAACTCCAAAAGTGAGGCAGGGGAAAAGAGAGGAGGAAAAGACATAAATGAGCCATCCATTCCATGAGCCCCTCATCCACCCTCACTGCAGGTTGTAAAAAGGGCCCTGAAGACCTCATCTCAGGGACACCATCTCATCCAGCTGCAGGCTGACATAGGTAGTTTCAGAGATCTTTTCTGACTCTTAGAATCTAGGGTGCTTTCTCCCCTCCCCAGAGAATCATAGAGTGCTAGAAAACAGGGTATTAGGAAGATTTATATCTAATGCAGCCTCTGGTGCCTACTGGCTGTGTGACCCAGGGTAAATCACTTAACCTCTCTGGGCCTTAACTTCTCATCTATAAAATGATGGAGCAGGATCTGACAGCCCCCAAGGTCACTTCTGGCTCTGAATCTAGGATTCGAGGATTCTAAACATGATTTAAGCACTGGCTCCCTGGGCAAGACAATGGAAAAGCTATAGAGTGTAGGTGAGTCATGAAGTCAGCCACCATGCATAGCCATAGAGCCTCATTATGGAGCACCCTCTTTTCTACCCTCTCTCCTCCAGCTTTCCTGTCTCTTTCACAAAGAATGATCAGTTCCCCTGAGCATCCACTGGGAACTCCCTTCCCACTGCCTACCTACTCTTTGCTTAGGGCAGTGATACCATTAAACGAACAAGAATTTTGTAAAGTCTGCATTTTACTGAGCTTGGGGGAGGGACAGGACTTTCAAGTATAGGAGGAGCTAGTTAACCCACACTTTCACCCCTAAACCTTGGCCCCAGCTGTTCCCATGCAGGGAACCAATCTTCTCCCTTCATTTAAATCATAGCTCCATGCCCAGCCCAGTTCCACCAGAAAGCTCTTCCAGCTTAATCATTCTCCCACCATTCAATCACTGATTTGACTTGCATCTTGGAAGCCTTTCATGAGTTTTGGGGACTTCTGATGATCATGTGTTTATGTCCCCAGTCACACTATAAAACTGTTCACTCCCCACCTCAACTTTTACCCCCTGAGTAAGTGAAAAATAGTGACTTTTTCATCTGTGTCCATATTTATAGTACATTGATTGCCTGGCACCCTGGTGGAACTCAATTCAAAAAGTGCCAGAGGGCTGATAATTGAGCTCAGCTCTCTACTGACAGAGCCCAGGTTGTCTGCCTGATTATGACCTTCTGTGTGGTGATAACCCAGACAGTCTTCAATGAGTGGTTTCCAAATGACTTCAGTTCTTGGCTAGGTCCAAAGGTTTTTACAAAGTCAGTTTGTTCTACTTACAAAGAAGGTAAATACCATATATCATAAAAGAAAGTCTTCCTGATTTTTGTTCACAAAAACAAAACAAGACAAAGCAAAACTCATCTCCTCGGGTCCACTTGTGTGGGTGTGAGCTTCTGCATTGTGACTAAGACATGTTTTTCTTTTTCTCTATGACATTGTGGTTAATATGAAGTTAATCTCTTCTTTTTTTTTTTAAACAAATGCTTTATTAACTTCTGTTTTACATCATTCATTTCCGCCAGATTTTGAGTTACAATCATTTTCCCCCCATTATTCCCCTACCCAACCTCCCAGAATAGCAGTCCCACAAGATATCACTTCCTCCAATCTGCTCTCTCTCATACCTTCTCCCATACCCCCATCGACTTTTCCATTAGAGGAAGATGAATCTTTGTGTCCCAATGCCTGCACATCTTATCTCCCAATTATAAGCAAAAGAGTATTAATAATAGTATCTATATATATTTGAAACATTTAATGTTAAGACCTCGAATTTCAGATCCATTTCCTTCCTCCTTGTCACCCATTCCCTCTGGGGAGATAAGTAATTCAGTATATGTTGTACATGTCTAGCTATGCAAAACATTATCATAGTAGATATATTGTACAAGGCTGCTTATAATTCCCTCCCACTCATCCCCCCCCCCCGTCCATTCCCTACATAATCCTGTCCCTCTTCTATAGTGGGTACTTCCAACCTCCCCTCCCCCCAAGGATGCCCTCCCATCCATCATCCCTCCTCTCATCCCCCTTCCCCTATCCTGCTGCAGGTTGAGATATCCCATTTAGTATGTATGTCATTTTCTCCCTGAACCAGATTCAATGGGAATGTGGTTTTGTCTTTTTAGCCTTCCTTATTCTCCCCCTCCTTTGCAACCACTTCCCCTTGCTTCTTCTACATGGGATAGTTTACCCTACCCTGTCTCCCCCATCTCCTCTTGCCACTTTCCTCTCTCACCTCATAATTTCATCCCTTGAGTATTCTCCCTTCCCAACAAATTCAACCTATGCCCTCTATCCATATATAACTGTAACCATATACACACACATTCACATATGTATTCATATGACCACACCCCCTTCTTCCATTGTTTTCATAGTGAGAAAGATATCATCAGTCCCAGTTATTGCTTTTCCATATAGGAATGTAAATAGTTCAACTTTTATAAGTTCCTTTTGATTTCTTTTCCCTGATTACCTTCTCAGGCATCTCTTGCTTCTTGTGTCTGGATGTCAGATTTTCTATTCAACTCTGGTTTTTTCCTCAAGAATGCTTGAAAGTCCTCTATTCCACTGAATGACCATATTTTCCCCTGAAACCAAATACTCAGTTTTGCTGGGTAGGTGACCCTTGGGTTGAGTCCCAGTTCTTTTGCCCTCTGGAATATCATATTCCATTCCCTTCGATCCCTCAGTGTAGAAGCTGCTAGGTCCTGGGCTATTCTGATTGTGTTTCCACAATATTGAAATTGTTTCTTCCTGGCTGCTTGGAGTATTTTCTCCTTGATCTGGGATTCTGGAACCTGGCTATAATATTCCTGGGAGTTTTCTTTTTGGGATCTTTTTCAGGAGGTGATCTGTGGATTCTTTCAACCTCTATTTTGCCCTCTGGATCTAAAACATCAGGGCAGTTTTCCTTGAGAATTTCTTGAAGGGTGATTTCTAGGTTCTTTCCTTGATCATGGGTTTCAGGTAGTCCAATAATTTTTAAATTGTCTCCCCTGGATCTATTCTCCAGGTCAGTGGTTTTTCCCATGAGATATTTCACATTGCCTTCTAATCTTTCGTTTGTTTGGATCTGCTTAACAGCATCTTGATTTCTCATAAAGTCACTAGCTTCCATTGCTCCAGTCTAACTCTGAAGGAATGAATCTCCTCAGTGAACTTTTGAGATTCTTTTTCCATCTGGCAAATTCGACTTTTTAAGGCATTCTTCTCCTCATTGCCCTTTTGGGCTTCCTTTGCCATTTGAGTTAGCCTATTTTTTAAAGTGTTGTTTTCCTCAGTCAGGCTGTTGACCCTCATTTCATACTTTTCCTGCATCCTTCTCATTTCTCTTTCCAATTTTTCCTCCACTTCTCTTATTTGATTTTTAAAGTCCTTCTTAAAGTCCTCTATGGCCTGTAACCCGCTCATGTTTTCCCCTGGGGCTTTTGGAGCAGGACTTCTGACCTCACAGTCCTTTTCCCGCTCTATGCCCCCAAAATAGGAGTCTAGGGTTGCATTTTTCACTTTCCTTTGCCTTGGCATGTTGCCACTTAATTGCTTGACTTTTGGGCTTGTTGCCACACTATGGCTTTAAGGCCAGCTAGAGGAATTTTCGTCCCGAATGTGTGGGGGGGCAACTTCCGTTTCTGGCAAGCTGTAAACCCACCCACAACTTCCACCCTAGATCACAATCCAGATCCAGGGAGGTTAAAGCAAGAGCGATTACCCCCCAAGACTGATGGCTGGATCTCCCCACGATTTGTAGGCTGGGAGCCGGAAATGCCTATGAAAACTACAAAATGGCGTGTCTCCTCAGCGACTTCTAGCCCCCAGGGGAGGGAGCTGACGCATTCCCCAAATACAGGTCCCAAAGTCCATAGGACACTAACCTCTTACTTTGTCCTAGGCATGTCTATGTTGATAATTCTGGAATCGTGGAATCGCCACAGCTCCTGGTGTTCTGGGGTTCCTCCAGCCGGCTGCTGGCCCTGCCGCCCTGGAGCTAAAACCTCGGCTCACACGGACCTGGGCTGGGCTCGGCTCGGCTCCTGCGCTCTGCGCACTGCCGGCTCCCAGACCGCTGCACTGGTCCTTCCTGCAGGGCTGCTGGGCTGTCCTCAGCAGGAGGGTAGCTTCTCTGTGTCGTTCTGTGGATGCTGGGGCTCCAGAAGTTGTTCACAGTCCTTTTTTCCATAGTTTGTGGGGAATCTGGGGGCAGAGAGGCTTGGAAGAGCTGTTTCTACTCTGCCATCTTGGCTCCGCCCCCCTAAGGCCAATCTCTTCTTCTTATATTACATCTTAGGCATCTCCTACCCCCACAATATTTACTCATTGAGTTTGTGTTTTCTTCTGTTAACTACTATGTCCAGTTTCAGTTCCTGACTTGGGACTCTGTGTCAGTGCCAACACCTACTTCCTCCTCTACTCCTGAATAAGATAGCCAGATTTTATTTGTTCCTGCTCTTGATTTCCAAACTTCCTGACACTGAGTTCTACCTCCCTGGTAATATCTGTACGTATCAAAATTGTGTTGTTCTGGTCCCCCTGATCATCTCCACCACTACTCCTTTTAGTCAATATAGTAAGTTTATAAGTAGCCAGTATTAAGGAACATAAACAGGAAATGAGATTGCAAAGTGGAGCCTGGAAATCATGTACAAACTATCCCAAAAATCAAAGGAGCATGCGTCATATAATTATTAATATTCACATCCTGGTATTAAGTGCTGAATCAGCAGAAGCCATCCTGGTGTGGCTGTCAGGGTTCTTGATCCTCTGATTCATAAATCCCAGATGAATTCCAAAATTCCACAGTTCCCGATTAACAGAATATAAAAAAGTGTTGATAACTTTGAAAGGACATGGATATGTTAACTTTGAAGGTTTTACCAATAACTAAACCCAAGATGGCACAAATCAGTTAGTCTGTTGTCCCCAAAACCCTATAAAATGAGACCCTCTTGGTCATCTTCCATCTCCACCAGGTCTATGTGCCTGAGAGTGTCCTACATGCTTCACGCTTACATGAATGATAATCTGTGCCTATCCACTTCCCCATGCAACCTGGCTACCTTTACCATTCCATTCCCTGTGCTCCTACCATCTGCCCCTGTACCTCTTTCATGGCTTGTCCCTGAACCATCTGTGCCTAATTAAATTGTGATGGCTGCCATTTCCCACTGCCAATTGCGGGTGCACAAAGAACAAGGTGTATGCACCCCCATTTATAATTTCCTAAATTAATTACCAATTGACTGTGTTATTAGGGCTAGCAGGATTCAGCCCCCCTTAACTGTAGTGGTCACAGCAGTTTGCAGCCTTAATGCTGTCCAAAGCATCCTAGTCAAAGGACTTTGGGCTAGAATCCCTGGTCAGAGTAGAAGCACCATCTCTCCTCACACCCCAGCTGAATGTAGTCTTAAGGATTCCTTTGAATTAAAACACTAGCAGGTTTCAGACCTATTAATCTGATGTTATATTGACTTAATTGATGAGGAAGAGGAAAGAGGGAGTACAGGCATGTGTGGAAACCATCTCACACTTGTATTGCTGCTACTGCTGCCACCATAACTGTGGCCATAAAGGTGAGGGGATGCAAGATACTACAGCAAAGACTTGAGCCAAATGTGCAGAAGTGGCCTAGAGAAGGTGGAAGATGTTGTGAGCCCCTACTGCTGCTGAAAGCCAAAGCAGAGGCATTCCTCCAAAGTGGAGGGCCTTGTGTCACTCTTATTAGATTTCTAGAATAGCATTGTTTCTTTTTAACATTTGTTTTCATTTAAAATTTTGAGTTCCAAGTTGTCTGCTTCCCTCCCACCCCTCCCTCACACACTGAAACAGCAAGCAAAATTGTGTCAATTAATCACACATATGAAATCATGCAACACCAATTTCCATATTAGCCATATCACCAAAAGAAAAGGAAAGGGAAAAGTGACAGAATTATTCTTCAATTTGCATTCAGAGTTCATCAGTTCTGGAGAGAGCTCCAGAAATGGAGAGCATTTTTTCCACTATGAGTCATTTGAAATTGTCTCAGATCATTCTATTGATCAAGTCATTCACAGCTGACCATCATAGCAACATTGCTGTTACTGGCATGGTTGGGTGTTTTGTGACTTTAAGGTCCCGGCTTAGGCCGAGAGAGAGGTGTAGTGAGCTTTAATAGCCATGAAAGGTGATATATGTAATGCAGGGTCATGATTGGCGGGTGGGGGAGCTTGAAGGGTATATATGCGGAAGCATTGCGGAAATAAACACACACGCTTGCAACCTCAGCCGGTGTTCTGTCTGGTGATTTCCTCTTTGAGGCCGGTGACGACCGAAGACCCGGGATGGGTAAGTAGAGGCTGCAGAGTGGGGGGGGACGTAACATATTGGCGCCCGAACAGGGACCTAGACAGGGACCACCCCCACGTAGAGTGTGGAGCTAACTCTGGGCTGTAGCCTAGGAGTCGTCCAGACAGCCTTCGCCTAGATAAGGTGAAGAAGCCCAGTATGCGGGCGGGGAGAAGTTTCCCTATTTTGTTGCCGGCCGAGGAAGATGTCCTTGTGTCTCAATTTAGACAAATTTGTGCCTCACAGGGTGTAACAGTGTCCAAAGACCGGGCAAACAGTTTTATTGATAGACTTTTAACAGTCTGCCCGTGGGTCCGACATGCGGGGATTAGCCCTGACCGAGGGAGCACTATGAGACATCAGATGTCTACTTATAATCATACCAACCCTGGTTTGCTTACGCCAGGAGATTTTTCTTTATTTAAAGTCTTGGAGGCAGTGGTGGTACCCCCCTCAATTCCCCTTTCCCTCCCGGCCGCCACTCAAACAGACTCAAATTCCCCCTCGGTAGCAATAGAAATAGGGCCCGAGGAAGGGGGAAAAACGTTTCCCCCGATTTATCCTTGGGGCGAGCTGAAAACTACAGAAGCAGAAGGGAGAAACCAAAGCTCAGAAACTGCTGCCTTCACGGCAGACGTACCTCGGGATTGCCGAGAGGAAATGGAGGGGGGCGTGGGCGGGGGCCTACCGCTTATGCAACAGGGGATGAAACCCCCCGGATGAGACCCGTTGTTCAGGGTGCGGAACCGGGACCGCCCAGCAACACCTGCACTGGGAGGAAAAACAGGAAGCCAAACCCTCCCGGGTATAGAGCGGAATGGCCGCAGAGGGCCCCTCCCCCCCCGCCTGGGTGTTATCCCCCTCCTGTTGAACATCATTATGAGCCCCTGAGAGATGTACAGGAAGCCCCTTACACACCTCTGGGCGTTCTCCCTCGCTCTTTACGAGCAGCAGTAAGAAAAGGTACTCATCCAGATCATGATATGCCAATTTTTGAGACATCTTTAGGCTATTACTCTCACTGCTTCCCACCCTTTCTTCCTCTCATCCATCTTGCCTTCCCTTCCCAGTCTATACCCTTGCAAAACAGTTATGAGCAAGTCAGGCTTTTTATCACTTTGTTCCTTTCAAATCTTTCTTGCAATTATGATAGTGTGAGATTTGCTGTTGTGCTTAAGTCTGGGTTTAGCCACCACCTCCAATAAGACCTGTAAATCTGAGCAACTTCATTATTATAAAAATTTTTGTCATCAGTCCTTTTATTTGCTGTACAAACAAAATTTGACATTACATCTAAAGAAATAATTTGAGTTCTTCAGAAGTCCTGGCATGTGACAGTTTTATTAAATTAACAGGTTTGGTTCTTAAATAATTTTCCCAGTATTATGTGCCAAAATCTTAATTTAAAGAAATATATACGCACTTTGTGCTGAAAATACAGAGTATTTTTTTAAAGTAAGGCTGTCTTCATTTAAAAGCAGATACAGAAATGTAAGGCAATGTTGAACAAAAGTGGATGCGCCCAGTGATACCCCTCTCCCCTCAGCTTATGGGTCCTTTATATCAGATTTTGAAAGGACCGGAGGACTTAACATCACCCCGGTTGTGGACCATGGAGGCCTTGAAGGCACTCAATGCCATAGTGATTCAGGCGCATTCCACCTTAGTCCAGAGAGATGCCGAAGAGCCTGTATATTTTGTAGTGTTGAAGGATGCTCAGGCTCCATGGGGCGCGCTATATCAGCGCCATGGGTGTTTGGAGTGGCTGTATTCTCGCTCCTCTTCCCGCTCCCTGGATAATTGCCGGGAATGGGTCGCCCAGTTTGCATTGCAGGCCCTTAATAGATGTAGAGCTGTGTTTGGTTGTGATTTTGTTTTAGACTTTCCTGATTTTGATCTTGTGGGTCGAGAGTTGGCCCAGGTTTCTTGGTCTTGGGCCACATTATTAACTTCAGTCTCAGTTGCACCAGGGGCTTGACCCCGATTGATCCGTGCTTTTGATTTGCTTCCTTTGAGTCCATGTAATTCAGTGGTCTCACAAATTCCAGTGAAAGGCCCCAATGTTTTTACAGATGCTACTAAAGGCCACCAAGCGGTGGTATATGATCCTGTAAAACAGTGTTGTTGGGCTTTTAAAACACCTTTTCAGTCAGCCCAACAGAATGAGCTATATGCCATTTGGCAGGCTCTTCGCCTTTTTTCTGATGTTCCTGTAAATATTATTTCAGATAGTCAGTATGCTGTGAATTTGCTTCAGCGGATGCAATTTTCTTTTTTGAATAATTCTGTGCCTTTGTTTCCCCTTTTTAGTGAGGTTTTTTCCTGTTTGCAGTTACGTTGTTATCCAGTTTATTTTTTGCATGTTCGTTCCCATTTGGTGGAAGCAGGCCCCATTTTTGAGGGTAATGCAATTGCTGATGCTGCACTTGGATTGTTCTCCGTGGAGGCCATGGGGTTTAATCAATTGAGTGAGCTTGAAGAACCACCCGTCTTGGAGCACCGCAGGTATCATTTATCTGCGCGTTCCCTTCGATGTTTATATGGTATCAGCCGTGAACAGGCACGCAGTATTGTCAAGGCGTGTGTTTTCTGTGCACCTTTTCAACCCCGGATTCGGGAATCTGCCTTCAATCCTAAGGGGACCTTTTCCAATGAGTTATGGCAGATGGATGTGACCCATTTTGGTCAAAGGTGTGTCCATGCAGTGGTTGATACCTTTTCAGGTTTTGTTTTGGCCTCCATGCAATCTGGAGAAAGTTTTCGTGCAGTTAGATCTCATTTGTATTTTGCATTTTCCGTGATGGGAGTTCCTCTAGCCATTAAGACTGATAATGGCCCTGCTTATACCTCTAAGCCCTTTGCCCTTTTTTGTGAAGAGTTTTGTATTTTTCATTTGACCGGTATTCCATATAATCCTACTGGTCAGAGTGTTGTTGAGAGGGCTAATCGCACTCTGAAAGAAGTGTTGGCCAAGATGTTGGGCAAAGTTCCCCGTACCCTTTTGCCCTCCCAATTATCTCAAGCCCTTTATACTATGAATTTTTTGCAGTTTAGGCAAGATGGCACGACTGCTGCCATGCGTTTTTATGCTGGGATTTGTGCTCTCCCAGCCCCCGCCATAAGACAGCTCCCGCCACCTAATAGGGCCCAACTGGGTTCGAGAGTTTTATGGCGGGATGAACAGGGCAAGTGGCAAGGGCCAGGGGTAGTGAGAAAGAGAATCAGGGGCGCCCTAGCTGTTTCACCGGAGGGTATTGATGATTCCTCCATAGTATGGGTTCCCTTGCATAAAGTGAGAGATATTATGTTTTCTTACCTTTTTTTGTAGGTTTGCAGTTTTTGCATTTTTTTTTATATTTTTATTGGGCTTTTTAAAGCTTGGGGAGTGCCCCCGCCTCAGTTTTGGGCCGTTATGAAGGCCCTACCCAGCCCGCTTCCTGTGGCCTTTTCTTCTACGATCTATCCGATTCTTGTGGTGCGAAATGCCTCATTGGGGTTGCCTACAGCACCAGTGGACCCGAGGGAAGAGACTTTTAACGTCTCCACATCTTGGAACTTGCCGGGTGCTCTGTGTTTTGCTCTGGATCATCACCCAAGAAATGCTTGTGAGGTGAGATCCTGGGATCATGATCCGTGCGTGGTTCTGCATCATCAGCGTTCCACTCCGGGATTCGGGTTCCCGAAATGGCAGTCTCAATCCGCCCCATCGGCTGCCTCGTCTACCAACCGCCGCAAGGGCGAACAAAGAGTGTCATCACCCGTTCTCAAAGGCCTTCAAGCTTGGCGCCCTGTGCTCAATGTGACTGCCACCAGCCAATACCCTCGCTGGGCTCCTCAGCTTTTCCCCCCTGTGACTGGTCAAATTTGCCGAAAGCCTGAGACAATGTTTCTCTCCCTTGGCGGCATTGCCAAAATCCCTGGGCATGGCCGTTGGCGGGTGTTGTGGGGTCCTTTTATGACCTCGCGGGTGACCTATGGCTGCAAAAGGATGAAGGTGAAGAAGACTTTAATGTCACAACAGGATGCAATTGGGAAGAAAGAGAGGGGTCCCCTTCAAACAGTGGGTCCTCTGTGGCCGGGGGGGGGGAATGCATGTCGATCAATGCCCTTGCCTTTCTCGGGTATGCGGGAACCTTGGAATTACGACAAAATTCGCCTGTCAATACACAGGGAATATTGCCAGTGACAGTGTTGGGGACCTTGGCTAACATCCCTTGCTGCCTCAGTAACATCGGTTGTCTTGGCAGCAGTGGCCCTTCAAGGCGGGACTGTGACTGCAGCAGCATTGAACAATTTGTCTGCAAGTACAGCGGAAGCCCTGTCCCAGACAGGGGAACTTTTTGCACATATGAGGGGAGGGTTTATCTCATGCAGGAACAGTTGGATTTGATGTTTCAGCATGGCACGGGGGGATGTGCGCATTCCCTTTCAAATGTCTGTGTTACTGGGACCCAGTATTATAATACTTCCATGGCTGCGGCCGCTGCCCGGAATATCTCAGTTTACCTGAGCGGACACGGGGATCATACATTTGAGGATAAGTTGGTTGGCAGCGAATTGGGGTTTGGTTTCAGTCTTGGGGAACCTTTGGAGTTACTTTCCTGCTAGGTATCTTCTTGATAGGCATAGTGATTTGGGTTTGTTGTTGGAGACGGAAGTATTGGAATTATACGCTACTAACCAGACGGGCTGTTGATTCTTTGGCCCATGATGAGAGACCTGACCTTTGGCTCCAGGCCTTGGAGGAGCGCCTGTAACACCCGGGATAAGACGGGGTGCCTCCATGACGGGCAACTTCTCCACATTCCGGCCGCCTAAGACAGGGCCTGAGGGTGTTGGGTTCCTAAGACGGGTAAGGTTCGTGACTGTGGAGGAGACCTAAGACAGAGGCCCCTGCTCCCTACTCCTTGTTCCACGGCAGGCCTTACTTTCTCCGGGAAGCATCCGGCCCTAAGGTTTGGTTTTTAGCAAGCCCGCTCCATTCTAAATTGCATAGGCTATATAGCCTCCTTTATTTTGCCTTGCTGATTTGTTATTTTCTTTTGGGTTTTTTCCTTTTTCTTTTGTTTTTAAATAAAAAGGGGTGAGATGTAGGGTATTTGGTGAGTTTAAGGTTTTCAGCTCTAGCCAAGGGAGCTATGTGGTGAGTCCTTGTTGACCATAAAAGGCATTTTATGTAATCTGGAGATATGATTGGTGGTTGGGGATCCCAGGGAGGTATATATGCGGAAGCATTGCGGAAATAAACACACACGCTTGCAACCTCAGCCGGTGTTCTGTCTGGTGATTTCCTCTCTGAGGCCGGTGACGACCTAAGACCCGGGATGGGTAAGTAGAGGCTCCAGAGTGGGGGGGGACGTAACAAGATGATATACTTAGAGAATCCTAGAGAATCAAGTAAAAAACTACTAGAGACAATAAATAAATTTGGCAAAGTTGAAGGATATAAAATAAACCCACATAAATCCTCAGCATTCCTGTACATCTCTAATGAAACTCAACAGCAAGAGATAGAAAGAGAAATCCCATTTAAAGTCACTGTAGATATTATAAAATATTTGGGAATCTACTTGCCAAAACAAACCCAGAATCTATATGATCACAACTACAAAACACTTCTCACACAAATAAAAGCAGATCTAAACAGTTGGAAAAATATCAATTGCTCGTGGCTGGGTCGAGCTAATATAATAAAAATGACAATTTTACCCAAACTAAACTATATATTTAGTGCCATTCCAATCAATTTACCAAAAAACTACTTTGTAGAGTTAGACAAAATAATAACAAAATTTATTTGGAAAAACAAACGGTCTAGAATATCAAGGGAATTAATGAAAAGAAACACTAGGGAAGGTGGACTAGCTATGCCAGATCTTAATCTGTATTATACAGCAGCAGTCATCAAAACTGCTTGGTACTGGCAGAGGTGTAGAGTAGTGGATCAATGGAATAGATTAGGTGCAGGAGACCCAGCAGTTAATGAATATAGCAATCTATTGTTCGATAAACCCAAAGACCCCAGTTTTTGGGATAAGAATGAACTATTTGACAAAAACTGCTGGGAAAACTGGAATACAGTATGGCAGAAACTGGGCATAGATCATTATCTAACACCATATACCAAAATCAAGTCCAAATGGGTGCATGATCTAGGTGTAAAGGATGATACTGTAAGCAATTTGGGAAAGCAAGGAATAGTTTACCTGACAGATCTGTGGAGAGGGGAAGACTTTAGGACCAAACAAGAATTAGAGAGCATTATAAAATGCAAAATGGATAATTTTGATTACATTAAATTGAAAAGCTTCTGTACAAACAAAGCCAATGTAACCAAGATCAAGAGGGAGGTGGGAAATTGGGAAAGAATTTTTACAACTTGTGTCTCTGATAAAGGACTCATCTCTAAAATTTATAGAGAATTGAGCCAAATTTATATGAATACAAGTCATTCCCCAATTGATAAGTGGTCAAAGGATATGAACAGGAAGTTTTCAGAGAAAGAAATTAAAGATATCTATAATCATATGAAGAAATGCTCTAAATCACGATTAATTAGAGAAATGCAAATGAAAACAACTCTGAGATACCACATGCCTCCAGTCAGATTGGCTAAGATGACAAAACAAGAAAGTGACAAATGCTGGAGAGGATGTGGACAAATTGGAACACTAATACATTGCTGGTGGAGTTGTGAAGTTATCCAACGATTCTGGAGAGCAATCTGGAATTATGCCCAAAGGATTATGAATAATTTCATACCCTTTGACCCAACAATACCACTTCTAGGGCTATATGCCAAAGAAATCATAGAAGTGGGAGGAAGACCCATATGTACAAAAATATTTTTAGCAGCCCTTTTTGTGGTCGCAAAGAATTGGAAACTAAAGGGGTGCCCATCAATTGGGGAATGGCTGAACAAATTGTGGTATATGAATGCAATGGAATATTATTGTGCTATAAGAAATGAAGAGGTGACAGATTTCATAATTACCTGGAGAGACTTATACAAACTGATGCTGAGCGAGAAGAGTTGAATCAGAGGAAACTTGTATACAATCATAGACATACCATATCTGTGATGACCAACTATGACAGACTGGACTCTTTTCAGCAATGCAGTGATATAAGTTAATCCCGAAAGACTCAAGAAAGTGAGAAATGCGCCATCCAGAGATATAACTAGAAAGAACTGAGCCTGAATCCTGATGGAAGCAAACTAAATGATATTTTTCTTTTCATTGTTTGGTTTTATTTCTTCCTTACCATCTTTCATCCCAACTAGTACAATATGCCTTTGTAATTGGAATAATGTCTAATATGAATGCATTTGCAGATCCTATACTGGACTATATGTTGTCGCGTGGGGAGGGGGGAGGGATGTAAAGGAAATTTGAAAATCAAGGAACTATGGAATTGAATCTTGTTAACTGAAACTAAACTAATAAATTAATTAAAAAAAAGAAGAAGAAAGAAATTCAGGAGGGCCACCAACCTTCTGGTCACCTTGGATCAGAAGATTTGGGATGATGCCACCACTGGTACCCACCTCTACAAGGCCTGTAGGAAGTGCCAAGAAAATACCTCCTCTGTTCCCTTGGTTCTTATCTATTAATAGATCATGTAATATTACTTAACCATTTCTAGCATCCTGAATTTTGCCTCAACCATAAAAAGGTCAGCTATTAGATAAATATGAATATAAGTATAAGCAGCAACCCAGCTGAAATCTATTAACATTACCCTGTAAATAACTTTAAAATAACTCCTCAAATAAATTTTGGAGTGGCAGAGTCAATAAAAGGTCAAATGAGACATTTTTCCAGCCTAAAGCAATTTAAGAAGTCAGCAGGAGACACCTGAGACACCAGGAGTGGGGGTAAGCCCTGAGCACAGCAAGAGCACCGGCAGTGGACATTGGAGGCAACTGCAATAGCAGCAGCTTCAGAAGTTCTCAGCCAGAGATGGTAAGGGGGTCATACTGACCCTTTTCCTGGCACTGGGTGCAGAGCTTGGAGCTATTGACAACTCAATTGCCCATACACAGTTCCAGGTCATAATTCTAGGGCAGAGAGGATTTCTTGTGGTCTGTCACAAGGAAGCAAGGGGCCTGGTTGCAGTTCCAAGGCAAAGAGGAGCACTGGCATATTCGACTACAAGGAAACAGGGTCACAGTTCCAGGGTCAAGAAAAACACTAACTCTTGGGGCTTCAGGGAATCAAGGGCCCTTTTTGGGTAAAGACCAGAGTGCAGAACCATATTTCTCCCCACATCACATCACCTTGGAAGCACCAAAAACTTACAGATCCCACAGAACCAGCTCTGAAAACAGCAGTCTGAAAAAGCCTGAGACTTGGAACAGTGCCTCCCCATCCCTAAGTGAGCAGAGCATAATTTAAACACAAAGTCCATAGTCAAGAAATAGGTTGGAAAATGAACAAACAACAAAAAAAGAACTTGCCCATAGAAAACCACTACTTCTTTTTTTTTTTAATTTAAACAGATGCTTTATTAACTTCTGTTTTACATCATTCATTTCCGCCAGATTTTGAGTTACAATCATTTTCCCCCCGTTATTCCTCTACCCGACCTCCCAGAATAGTAGTCCCACAAGATATCGCTTCCTCCAATCTGCTCTCTCCCATACCTTCTCCCATACCCACATCGACTTTTCCATTAGAGGAAGGTGAATCTTTGTGTCCCAATGCCTGCACATCTTATCTCCCTATTACAAGCAAAAGAGTATTAATAATAGTATTTATATATATTTGAAACATTTAGTCTTAAAACGTCGAATTTCAGATCCATTCCCTTCCTCCCTTGTCACCCATTCCCTCTTGGGATATAAGTAATTCAGTATATGTTGTACATGTCTAGCTATGCAAAACATTATCATAGTAGATATATTGTACAAGGCTGCTTATAATTCCCTCCCACTCATCCCAGCCCCCACCTGGTCCATTCCCTACATGATCCTGTCCCTCTTCTATAGTGGGTACTTCCAACCTCCCCTCACCCCAAGGATGCTCTCCCATCCATCATCCCTCCTCTCATCCCCCTTCCCCCTATCCTGCTGCAGGTTGAGATATCCCATTTAGTATGTATGTCATTTTCTCCCTAAACCAAATTCAATGTGAATGTGGTTTTGCCTTTTTAGCCTTCCTTATTCTCCCCCTCCTTTGCAACCACTTCCCCTTGCTTCTTCTACATGGGATAGTTTACCCTACCCTGTCTCTCCCCATCTCCTCTTGCCACTTTCCTCTCTCACCTCATAATTTCATCCCTTGAGTATTCTCCCTTCCCAACAAATTCAACCTATACCCTCTATCCATATATAACTGTAACCATGTACACACACATTCGCATATGTATTCATATGACCACACCCCCTTCTTCCATTATTTTCATAGTGAGAAAGATATCATCAGTCACAGTTATTGCTTTTCCATATAGGAATGTAAATAGTTCAACTTTGATAAGTTCCTTTTGATTTCTTTTCACTGATTACCTTCTCAGGCATCTCTTCCTTCTTGTGTCTGGATGTCAAATTTTCTATTCAATTCTGGTTTTTTCCTCAAGAATGCTTGAAAGTCCTCTATTCCACTGAATGACCATATTTTCCCCTGAAACAAAATACTCAGTTCTGCTGGGTAGGTGACCCTTGGGTTCATTCCCAGTTCTTTTGCCCTCTGGAATATCATATTCCATGCCCTTCGATCCCTCAGTGTAGAAGCTGCCAGGTCCTGGGCTATTCTGATTGTGTTTCCACAATATTGAAATTGTTTCTTCCTGGCTGCTTGTAGTATTTTCTCCTTGATCTGGGGATTATGGAACCTGGCTATAATATTTCTGGGAGTTTTCTTTTTGGGATCTTTTTCAGGAGGTGATCTGTGGATTCTTTCAACCTCTATTTTGCCCTCTCGATCTAAAACATCAGGGCAGTTTTCCTTGAGAATTTCTTGAAGGGTGATTTCTAGGTTCTTTCCTTGATCATGGCTTTCAGGTAGTCCAATAATTTTTAAATTGTCTCTCCTGGATCTATTTTCCAGGTCAGTGGTTTTTCCCATGAGATATTTCACATTGCCTTCTAATCTTTCATTTGTTTGGATCTGCTTAACAGCATCTTGATTTCTCATAAAGTCATTAGCTTCCATTTGGTCCAGTCTAACTCTGAAGGAATGAGTCTCCTCAGTGAACTTTTGAGATTCTTTTTCCATCTGGCAAATTCCACTTTTTAAGGCATTCTTCTCCTCATTGCCCTTTTGGGCCTCCTTTGCCATTTGAGCTAGTCTATTTTTTAAGGTGTTGTTTTCCTCAGTCAGGCTGTTGACCCTCATTTCATACTTTTCCTGCATCCTTCTCATTTCTCTTTCCAATTTTTCCTCCACTTCTCTTATTTGATTTTTAAAGTCCTTCTTAAGGTCCTCTATGGCCTGCAACCCGCTCATGTTTTCCCCTGGGGCTTTTGGAGCAGGACTTCTGACCTCACAGTCCTTTTCCCGCTCCATGCCCCCAAAATAGGAGTCTAGGGTTGCATTTTTCTGTTTCCTTTGCCTTGGCATGTTGCCACTTAAATGCTTGACTTTTGGGCTTGTTGCCACACTATGGCTTTAAGGCCAGATAGAGGAATTTTCGTCCCGAACGTGTGGGGGGCAACTTCCGTTTCTGGCAAGCTGTAAACCCACCCACAACTTCCACCCTAGATCACAATCCAGATCCAGGGAGGTTAAAGCAAGAGCGATTACCCCCCAAGACTGATCGCTGGATCTCCCCACGATTTGTAGGCTGGGAGCCTGAGCTGCCTCTGAAAACTACAAAATGGCGTGTCTCCTCAGCGGCTTCTAGCCCCCAGGGGAGGGAGCTGACGAATTCCCCAAATACAGGTCCCAAAGTCCATAGGACACTAACCTCTTACTTTGTCCTAGGCATGTCTATGTTGATAATTCTGGAGTCGCCACAGCTCCTGGTGTTCTGGAGTTCCTCCAGCCGGCTGCTGGCCCTGCCGCCCTGGGGCTAAAACCTTGGCTCACGCGGACCTGGGCTCGGCTCGGCTCCTGAGCTCTGAGCTCTGTGCTCTGTGCGCTGCCAGGTCCCAGACCTCTGCTCTGGTCCTTCCTGCAGGGCTGCTGGGCTGTCCTCAGTGGGAGGTTAGCTTCTCTGTGTCGTTCAGTGGGTGCTGGGGCTCCAGAAGTTGTTCAGAGTCCCCTTTTACATAGTTTGGGGGGAATCTGGGGGCAGAGAGGCTTGGACGAGCTGTTTCTACTCCGCCATCTTGGCTCCGCCCCCCGAAAACCACTACTTCTTGGGGGCAGCTAGGTGGTACAATGTATAAAGTGTTCACCCTTAAGCCCTCAAGTCAAGAAGATTTATCTTCCTGAGTTCAAATACTGCCTCAAACACTTACTAGCCATGCGACCTCAAGCAAAATCATTTGACCCTGTTTGCCTCAGCTTCCTCGTCTGTAAAATGAGTTGGAGAAGGAAATGACACAACACTCTACTATCTTCGCCAAGGAAACCCTAAATGGAATCACAAAGGGTTTGACATGACTGAAATAACTGAACAAGAACATAACAACGATGCCAGGGAAGATCAAAATATAAACTCAGAAGAAGACAAGAATGTGAAAACATCTACAAGCAAAGCCTTGAAGAAAAATGCTAACTGGGACCAACAAGAATTCTTGAAGAAGTTAAAGAAAGAGGTAAAAGTGATAGATGAAAAATTGGGGAAAGAGATGAGAGTGATGCAAGAAAATTAGGAAGACAGAATTGACAGCCTGATTTTTTCAAATGCACAAAAAATACTAAAGAAAATAACACCTTAAAAACAGAATTGGCCTAATGGTAAATAAATGAGGCACAAAAATTCACTGAAGAAAAGAACATTTTTAAAAAGTGTACTAGGTCAAATAGAAAAGGCGGCATAAAAATTCACTCAAGAAAAATAGAATTGGCCAAAATGAAAAAGAAACACAAAAGCTCACTGAAGGAAATAATTACTTTAAAATTATAATTGGGCAATTGAAAGTTAATAATCCCATGAGATATTAAGAAACATTAAAACAAATTCAAAAGAATGGAAAAACAGAAGGAAATGTGAAATTATCTTATTGGGAAAACTACTGACCTGTAAAACAGACTGAGGAAAGATGATTTAAAAATTAATGAATTACATGAATTAAATGAAGGCCATGATTAAAAAAATACTACACATCACATTTCAAGAAATTATCAAGGAAAACTGTGCTGATATCCTAGATCCAGAAGGTAAAATAGAAATGGAAAGAATCCACCTATGATTTTCAGAAAGAGACTCCTACATGAAAATTTCCAGGAATATTATAGCCAAATTCCAGATCTCACAGGTCAAGGAGAAAATATTTCAAACTGCCACAAAGAAACAATTGAAATATTGTGGAGTCAGTTGGGTATCGAAATCTTTCTTACCCAATAGGGAAATAAGAGGAGAAGGGGATAAGAATTATGAGGTGAGGGAATAACAAAAGGGAGTGCAGATTAAAGGAGGCAGTGGTCAAAAGCAAACCAGACTTTTTAAGAGGGACAGGATAAATAAAAAAGAGAGAATGATAAACAGAGGAAAATAGGAATGGAAGGAAATAAACATTTATAGCTGTGAATGTGAATGGGATGAGCTCAGCCATAAAAGGGAAGCAAATAGAAGAATGGATTAGAAACCAAAATATATTATGGTGTTTATAAAAGAGATATGTATAATTGATAAGCTTTTGCTTGCTTTCTCAATAAGTGGGGGAGGGAGATAGAGAATTTGCAATTCAAAATTTGGAAAGATTATTAAAAATAAATAATAAATTAGAAAAATTCTAGCCACGAATTTTCAAAAGTTATTTCCATATTTTATCTATACTGTACTTTTTAGATCAATGACAAGGCCAGGTCAAAATCATGATTATTTAAGTAAAAATAATGATAGTGGTTTTGAAGTTTAATTTAGCTATCAAAATCTAGAAGGTTCAATTTTTAAAATTTCCTGTTAGCAATAAACCAACTTTTTGCATATATGTATATGTATATATAAACATAAAGAGCCAAACCTCTGCTTAAATGTTAAAAATTTTCTTAACTAAAGACTTAGAGATATTGTGACTGTTAATCTTAACTTTCCATTTTTAATGGAAATACTTTAAAGGAGCAGGGAAGGGAAACATATGAACCATTGTAAGAGTATTAAAAAGAATACTGGATTTTAAGTTAGATAAACAGCTTTGCTACTGTTGACCTTCATCTCTGAACCTCAGTTTCTGTTATTTGTAAAAGAGATTTTTAGGATAGATGACCTATAAAAATCCTTATGTTCAAGTTTTAGTGCTAGGTATTTAGGCATCTACTCTTCAGTCAACTACTTTTATGTGTAAATCTTTTCATGCTGTTCAAAGTTTTCTAGTCAATATAATTTTTACAAAATGACATGATAATGTATACCTTTATACTTTTATTAAATTTTGTTATTTTAATGATGTATTAATTGAATTAATAATTTAATTTAAATTTTAATAAACAACAATTTAATTAATTTAATAATTTATAATTAATTTATTAAATTTTATTAAATTATTCCTCCTTTCTCACTGAAGGGCCATGATAATAGAAATCAAATAGTCCAAATGCAGCCTGGAAGTGCAAGGAGAGCAAAGCAAAAAAATCAAGTAAATGAGGTCCTTAAGGAATGGATTGCAAGAACATTCATCCGTAGATTTGTCCTCTAACTTTTCATGTGGCTCAGAAGAATGACTTGAATATGCATAGCATTTGACTTCACAGCCACTCTGACATTTGGTTCACATTACATTATAAGTATGCTTCTCAAGCTGTGCCAGGTATTCACTCCTTTGCATTACTAAGGCTTTGAATGGCACTGACATCCTTTACTTCAGATAAAAAAAAAGTTTCTTCCTCAGGATCTAAAAATACTTCCTATCCTTGGAGCACAACCTTGTTTTTGCTTTTTTGCCATCACTTGAGCTAGTTGCCTGGGATAGAAAATAACTTAAAAGTTAAAACAAATGAAGTCTCTTGAAAATGATCAATTTAAGATAATGGCTATGAACAAATTAATCTTTTTTTTAATAATGTAAGGTCCCTTTCTCCTAGGTAGGATAAGAGCAAAATATTTTGGTGTATACTTGGAGATAAATAAGTTATAATAATGGATTTTGCTATTTATAGCAGCTCTTATAGTGATAGCAAAGAATTGGAAATCCACCATAGTTGATCTTGCCCAACATGATGGAGACCATTATATAGGAATATTACTATTTCAGAAATATCAGTGCAATTTGACTACTTGTTACCCTTCACTCTTGCTACTCTTGATCCACCTCCTTTTCTGTCCATATATTTCATTAATGACATCTTTTCTGCAATTTCTTGTGCACATCATACTTGTAGTTATGCTGTTATCTACTTACACTTATCATGAGTATCTCCGTTGGCCTTTCAGTCACTTTCTTTAGCTTTTTTTTTATTAAACAAATGCTTTATTAACTTCTGGTTTACATCATTCATTTCCACCAAATTTTGAGTTACAATTTTTCCCCCATTTGTCCCTACCCACCACCCCAGAATAGCAGTCCCACTAGATATCCCCTCATCCAATCTGCTCTCTCCCACATCTTCTCCCATACCCCCTTCGACTTTGCCATTAGGGCAAGGTGAATCTCTGAGCCCCAATGCCTGGACATCTTATGAAACATTTGATTTTAAAACTTCGATTTTCAGATCCATTCCCTTCCACCCTTGTCACCCACTCCCTCTGAGAAGATAAGCAATTCAGTATGTGTTGTACATGTATAGCTATGCAAAACATTACCATAGTAGATATATTGTAAAAGATTGCTTATATTTCCCTCCCACCCATCTCACTTCCCACCTGGTCCATTCGCTACTTTGATCCTGCCCCTCTTTGATAGTGGGTACTTCCAACCTCCCCTCCCCCCAGAATGCCCTCCCCTCCATCCTCCCCCTTCTCATCCCCCTTTCCCCTACTCAACTGCAGGGCGAGATATCTCATTTAGTATGTATATGATTCTCTCCTTGAGCCAACTTTAATGAGAATATGGTTTTGCCTTTTTGCCTTCCTGTTCTTCCCCTCCCCTGCAACTACTTCCCCTTGCCTCTTCTACATGAGATAGTTAGCCCTATCCTGTCTCTCCCCATCTCCTCTTGCTACTTTCCTCTCTCACCTCTTGACTTCACCCCTTAAGAATCATCCCTTCCCATCAAATTCAACCTGTGCCCTCTATCCATGTATACCTGTAAACATATACCCATATACCCTTCTTTAGTTATTTTCATAATGAGAAAGGTTTCATCAGACACAGTTATTGTTTTTCCATGTAGGAATGTAAATAGTTCAACTTTGATAAGTTCCTTTTGATTTCTTTTCCTTGATTACCTTCTCAAGCATCTCTTGCTTCTTGTGTCTGAATGTCAAATTTTCTATTCAACTCTGGTTTTTTCCTCAAGAATATTTGAAAGTCCTCTATTCCACTGAATGACCATATTTTCCCCTGAAACAAGATACTCAGTTTTGCTGGGTAGGTTACCCTTGGCTTCAATCCCAGCTCTTTTGCCCTCTGGAATATCATATTCCATGCCCTTCAATCCCTCAGTGTAGAAGCTGCCAGGTCCTGTGCTATTCTGATTGTGTTTCCATAATATTGAAATTGTTTATTCCTTGCTGCGTATAGTATTTTCTCCTTGATCTGGGAGTTCTGGAACCTGGATATAATATTCCTAGGGGTTTTCTTTGTGGGATCTTTTTCAGGAGGCGATTGGTGAATTCTTTCAACCTCTATTTCCCCTTCTGGGTCTAACACATTAGGGCAATTTTCCTTGAGAATTTCTTGAAGGATGATTTCTAGGTTCTTTCTTTGATCATGGCTTTCAGGTAGTTCAAATAATTTTTAAATTATCTCTCCTGGATCTATTTTCCAGGTCAGTGGTTTTTCCCATGAGATATTTCACACTGCCTTCTATTCTTTCATTTGTTTGGATCTGTTTAACAGCATCTTGATTTCTCATAAAGTCACTAGCTTCCATTTGCTCCAGTCTAATTCTGAAGGAATGAATCTCCTCAGTGAGCTTTTGAGATTCTTTTTCCATCTGGCAAATTCGACTTTTTAAGGCATTCTTCTCCTCATTGCCTTTCTGAGCCTCTTTTGCCATTTGAGTTAGTCTATTTTTTAAGGTGTTATTTTCCTCAGTCAGGCTGTTGACTGTCATTTCATACTTTTCTTGCATCTTTCTCATTTCTCTTCCCAAATTTTCCCCCACTTCTCTTATCTGCTTCTTAAGGTCCTCTATGGCCTGTAGCCAGCTTGTATTTTCATTTGGGGATTTTGGTGCAGGTGTTCTGACCTCACAGTCCTCCTCCATGCTTTGATCCTCTTTGCCCCTAAAATAGGAGTCCAATGTTGAATTTTTCTGTTTATTTTGTTTCTTTTGCCTAGGCATGTTGCCACTTAATTACTTGATTTTGGGGCTTGTTGCCATAGTAGGACTCTGCCACCAGGCAGGAGAGCTTCTTTCCCAAACGTGGGGTCTTCACAACTTCCGCAGTTTGGGTGGCCTCTGTAAAGCCTCTACCCACTCTGGCAAATTGGATACCCACCCCAAACTCCCCGCCCCCCAGACCACAATCCAGATCCAGGCAGTTTAAAGCAAGAGTGATTAACCCCCAGACTGTTTGCTGGATCTCCCTACAGTTCTCAGGCCAGGAGCTAGAGCCGCCACTGACGCTGCAAAATGGCTTCTGTGCCATGTTTCTTCAGCAGCTTTTCGCCCCCAGGGGAGGAAGCCATGCATTCCCCAAATACTGGTCCCAAAGTCCATAGGGCACTAACCTCTCACTTTGTCCTAGGCATATCTGTGCTGATAATTCTGGAATCACCACAGCTGCTGGTGTTCTGGGGTCCCTCCAGCCGGCTGCTGCCCCAGCAGCCATAGGGCTAAAACCCGGGCTCATGCAGGCCTGGGCTTGGCTCCCAGAGCACTGCGCTGTGGGTTCCCAGCTCGCTGTGCTGCCTGTTCTCAGAGCACTGCACTGGCTGCTTCCTGCAGGGCTGCTGGGTTCTCCTCAACAGGAGGTTAGTTTCTCTGTGTAGTTCTGTGGGTGCTGGGGCTCCAGAAGTTGTTCAGAGTCCCCTTTTACATAGTTTGGAAATTGTTTGGTGCAGAGCACCTTGAAAGCGCTGTTTCTATTCCGCCATCTTGGCTCTGCCCTCCTTTTGGTCACTTTCAATTTTTATTCTTTGGAGATCATAATGTTCTATTATTCATGCAATGACCAGGTGAATATCAGTTTTCAAAAGATTGGATTTTGTGTAAAACAAATTCACAAACAACTTTGAAAGGTTTTATTTTTTTAAGTTTCCAAATTAAATCTGGTCCTTTGTCTTTCTCCTGTCAAATTCTAGACCCAGCTCATCGTTTCTCTGTAGTATGTGTGATGAACTAATTCAATAGGATGTTTATATAACTAACTACACATAGCAATCTGAGTACTATAAAGACTTGATCCATTTGGTTTTTTCCTGTGGGGATCACTAAACCTGTCTCTTTTGAGTGACTATAGATTTCATTGAGGAGTCCCTAAAGTATTCTGGGATTCAGTGTCATCAATATAATGCCACTTGCAAATAGGAACAGAAGGATTTTACTGTTTTCCTTTTCTTTTTGAACTTTGCACAAGGCATCCTTGGTCACACTTGGAAAGTTATTTGAATAACAAACATTACCCTATCTATATATTGATTAAATACTGAAAATCAGTACATCAAGAACAATTAACAATAAATGCATCTATCAGGGAATTTTATTAAATCTGAACATAGGTGTGATATGAGCAGCTACTAGCTGTCTTGTGTCCTCTCAGCATACTCTTAGAAGCCTATGTGGAGATCTTACTTTTCAGGACAGGTTGAAAATTGCTATTCATTTCAGTTCATTTTCTTCCTTCTCCTCCTCCCTGCCCCCAATTCTGACTGTCGCTTGCAGCTGCCTTCACTATGCTTACTTCTTTTTTAATTAATTAATATATTTTTAGTTTTCAACATTCAGTTCCATAAGCTTTTGAGTTTTACATTTTCTGCACCTCCCTCTCCCCCCTCCCCAAGATGCATGCAATTTGATATAAGCTATGTGTTATTTCTCTGGATATGGATAGCATTTTCTTTTGAGTCCTCTGGAAATGCTTTAGGTCCTTGCATTACTGAGAAGGGCTAAGTCTATCAAAATCAGTCATCATAAACTGTGGCTATTACTGTGCCATGGGCTGCTCAGTGTCCAGCACTTAGCATGATTCAGAGATGTGAATAAGAAATAATCAAGCCATGTGGGTAGTTCAAGGAAGAATCATGAACTCCCTTTATTAATTCTCAGGACAAGGTTTTTATAGAGCAATGAGACAAAGGAAGGAATGGAAGGGATCTCAAGTATTCATATCATTATCTTAGTCTGTCATATCCTGGAAGTAGCATGGCAGTAAGGCCTTTTTTTCTCTAGGTGCCAGAAAATCTTAGGAAAAGTCAGTTACCTCCTTTCATATGCAGTCACATCACTAAGGGTGCTCTTGAGAGCTGGCTTCAAGGCCTGAAGCCAAAGCCGCATCAAGTACATCTGCATAGGAACTGACCACCTAAGAATTCAAATATTTAGGTTTTGAACAACTAAAGTTTTGGGGCAAAGCCTTAGACCTAGGCCTCAAGTACCTCTTAATGCAACTGCAGTCATAAATGGATACAATTGAGAGCTGACTTCAAAGCTGAAGCAGAATCCTCAAAAGACATCATGTTTAGAGCTGGCCGCTCAAAGATACCTGAGGGCAGAATCACCTATATCTTGGGACAGAGCCTGTTGGTCTCAGAACCCCAACAACATCCTTTCAAATGCAACCCATATCAAAAGAACTCTGGAGCAGACTTAGTGAAAAGTCGCATCTCGAAGAGATCTTTGACATTCAGGTGCACTGATATCAGGGTAATTATCAGAGTCCTGGGACAAGCCTCTTTGGCTCCCCATATTACTGTTCTTCTGGTTCTGATCACTTCACTCTCCATCAGTTCCTATAAATCTTTCCTGGTTTTTCTGAAATTGGCCTGTTTATTATTTCTTCTAGCACCATAGATTCATACAGATTCATTCTAGCACCATGACATTCATATACCACAACTTGTTCAGCCATTCCCCAATTGATGGACATCCCCTCAATTTTCAATTCTTTGCTATCACAAAAAGAGCTATTATAAATATTTTTGTATATGTAGGTCCTTTTCCCATTTTTATGATCTCTTTGGAATATAGCCCTAGAAGTGGTATTGCTGGATCAAAGTGTATGTACGTTTTTATAGCCCTTTGGGCATAGCTCCAAATTGCTCTCCAAAATGGTTGAATCAATTGAATCAAACTCCACCAACAATGCATTAGTTATCCAATTTTCCCAAATCTTCTCCATCATTTATAATTTCCTTGTTTTGTCATGTTAGTCAATCTGATAGGTGTGATGTGGTACCTAAGAGCTGTTTTGATTTACATTTCTCTAATCAATATTGATTTAGAGCATTGCTTACTTCTTCCTATGGTTTTGGTAGCACTGTTTTTTTCTCTTACCAGTTCAACCCACCTGATAGGTTACAGGCACAAACAAGGCCCCATAGGAGTCTAACTTCCTGGCTCTTTCATTCAGGAAAAACAGTACCCTTACCCCATCACTGTGGATACTTGAAGCCATGCTATAGAGCTCCAATTAATGACAAACTATCCTATTGCATGGGCATGGAAAGGATTTTAACTTTAAAGGAGTATAACCTTTAGCCTTTATTTTCCTTTACACTTGGTATGTAACAGAAAATCATCTGCAAAAAGTCTACCTGTTCCTTTGCTGAATTTTCATAGAGTACCCTGGTTATATGTATAGGTTATTCTCAAAAAGATTTTATGAAGATAAGAAAGTTGGCATATGGAGCCATAGTAGATGAATTTTCTAATTTGCTTTTTAAAACATTGTGTGATATTTTTTAATTTGTAAATTTTCCTTCTTTGAGGGGCATTGAAAATTATTCTCTGAGCACTTTCAAAATTATGTTACCATCAGAAGAGATTTCTTTTTTAAGTCAATTCTGCCTGATTTTTCAAACTTTATTTTCTTAAATGCCATTTCCACTGAGATGTTGGAGGCCAAATATAGTAATCTACCATAAATGACGATAACAATATACAGAAATACCCACAAACCCATTCTTCAGTTAAGTGCTTTGAAATTAGGTTAAATTAGAGATGTCATGATTTCCTAGAGTGTCTTCTCATCTTAATCCTTTCTACTGATTTGATTTTGATTTCTATCTTTTCTCTAACTAGTCAATAGAAAGAGCGCACACAGATAGCTAATCCAGAAATTACTTCTTTCCTTTGCTTTCTGTTTTAATAGCCAAGATTTTTTAAAATAAGGTTTGTCATCCATGTGTAGAACCTTGTAATTGTCCTCTTGAAGAAAGCAGTCATTTGCTATCCTAAGGCTTCTGAGTAGTCTACCAGCCTTTTCCTGCTTTCATTTCCTGATCATAAACCATACTTTGCCCCTCCTTTTTTTATCCATCTCCCTTTCCCATTGATGTCAATGAGTAACAAAGCATCTGTTGGTTTCCTGTCAAATTAACAACTGATTGATAAAAATGTAACAATCGTGTCAAATAACAAATATTTCTTTTCAAAATACATTTATGTATTTTTTACAATGCTTAAATTTTCTGCACATCTCCTTTTTCCCCCTTCCCTAGAGCCATCCCACATAACAAAGAATTTTTTTATTTGTTTATTTTTAGTTTACAAGATTCAATTACATAGTCCCTTGAGTTTCAAATTTCCCTTCCCTCCCTCCCCCCACACCCCACGATGGCATATAGTACAGTATAGGATGTGCAAATACTTTCACATTAGACATTAGTCAAGTTACAAAGGCGTATTGTAGTAGATGGGATGAAAAATGGTAAAGAAGAAATAAAACTAAACAATGGAAAGAAAAAGATCAATTAGTTTGCTTCCATCAGGATTCAAACGCAGTTCTTTCTAGTTATTTCTCTGGATGTAGGCATCTCCCTCCTTCACGAGTCTTTCAGGATTGACTTATATCACTGCATTGCTAAGAAGAGTCCAGTCTGTCATAGTTGGTCATCACACATATGTTGTGTCTGTGATTATATACCAATTTCTCCTAGTTCTACTCTTCTCACTCAGCATCAGTTTGTATAAGCCTCTCCAGGCTCCTCCTCGTTTCTTATAGCTCAAAAGTATTCCATTACATGCATATACCACAACTTGTTTAGCCATTCCCCGATTGATGGGCACCCCTTTAATTTCCAATTCTTTGCAACCACAAAAAGAGCTGCTAAAAATATTTTTGTACATATGGGTCTTCCTCCTACTTCTATGATCTCTTTGGGATATAACCCTAGAAGTGGTATTGATGGGTCACAGGGTATGAAATTATTTATAGCCCTTTGGGCATAATTCCAGATTGCTCTCCAGAATGGTTGGATAAGTTCACAACTCCACCAGGATTGCATTAGTGTTCCAATTTGCCCACATCCTCTCCAGCATTTGTCATTTTCCTGTTTTGTCATCTTAGCCAATCTGACTGGAGAGATTTGGTACCTCAGAGTTGTTTTGATTTGCATTTCTTTAATCAATAATGATTTACAGCATTTCTTCATATGCTTATAGATATCTTTAATTTCTTTCTCTGAAAACTGCCTGTTCATATCCTTTGACGATTTATCAATTGGGGAATGATGTGTATTCTTATAGATTTGACTCAATTCTCTGTATATTTTAGAAATGAGTCCTTTATCAGAGACATAGGTTGTAAAAATTCTTTCCCAATTTCCCACCTCCCTCTTGATCTTGGTTACATTGGCTTTGTTTGTACAGAAGCTTTTCAATTTAGTGTAATCAAAATTATCCATTTTGTATTTTATAATGCTCTCTAATTCTTGTTTGGTCCTAAAGTCTTCCCCTCTTCACAAATCTGACAGGTAAACTATTCTTTGCTTTCCCAGATTGCTTACAGTATCATCCTTTACACCTAGATCATGCACCCATTTTGACTTGATTTTGGTATATGGTGTTAGATAACGGTCTATGCCCAGTTTCTGCCATACTATATTCCAGTTTTCCCAGCAGTTTTTATCAAATAGTGCATTTTTATCCCCAAAACTGGGGTCTTTGAGTTTATAAAAAATAGATTACTATAATCATTAACTGCTGGATCTCGTGCGCCCAATCTATTCCATTGATCCATTACTCTACTCCTCTGCCAGTACCAAGCAGTTTTGATGACTGCTGCTGTATAATACAGATTAAGATCTGGCATAGCTAGTCCACCTTCCCTAGCATTTCTTTTCATTAATTCCCTTGATGTTCTAGACCATTTGTTCTTCCAAGTAGATTTTGTTACTATTCTGTCTAACTCTAAAAAGTAGATTTTTGGTAAATTGATTGGTATGGCACTAAATATATAATTTAGTTTGAGTAACAAAGAACTTTTTTAAGGAGAAAGGAGTATAGGAGGAAGAAAAAATCAGCAAAACTTATCAATGCATCAAAAAAATTCTGAAAATATGTGCAATATTCCATATGTGGATCTCCCTCCTCTGCAAAAGAGTTAGAGGTAGTGTGTTCTCATATCTTTTCTTTGTAGAAGATCTTTTTCTTTCTAATTTTTCAATGTTTATTTTTAATTTTATTGCATTGGTTGGGTTTTTTCTCCCATTTCATTGTTGTAATCATTGTGTATGTTGGATTCTTGGCTCTATTTACTTCACTCTGCTTCAGTTTATATAAGTCTTTCTTTACTTCTCCATATTCATCATTTATATAGTATTCCATTTCTTTAATGTAACAGTTTGTTTAGTTATTCCTCAATCAATGTTCAACTATTTTCTTTCTAATTCGTTGCTACCACAAAAAGTGATGCTATAAATATTTTATTGTGTGTATGAGGATTTCATTTTATAAGTGACTTTCCTGAGGTATTATGTCTAGCACTGCAATCTCTGGGTGTTTAGACATTTTAGTCACTTTATTTGCAAAATTCCAAATTGTTTAATGAACAAATAATGAACAAATAACTCAACCAGCAACAGATCATTGTTTCTGTCTTTCCATAACCCTCCCAATATTTTGTCAAATTTGCCAAATTGTTGGGTACGAAGCAAAATCTCAGGTCAACAAATATTTCTTAAGATCCTACTACATTCAAGGCACTATGGTAAGTTATGCAAATACAAAAACAAGAAGAAAAGGAGTTCCTACCCTCATGGGGCTTTTAATTTCTTGGTTCTGGAGGATCTTTTGGTCTTCATAGATATTTATTTCTTCCTTTACTATTGATACTGATGAATAAGTTAACGTTATTTCTATAACGGTCTTTTTGCTCATGCTTCTCCTGAAAAGTGAGATGACCAAGGTTTTCACAAAATGAGGTTTCCCGTAACCTCTGAATACATAACAGAATCAACTCCTTTATTCACCTTTCTGGGCAGCTATCATTCAGTTTAGCTAATTATTCTTTATATCTCCTGGTTTCTTTTAGAACAAGAATATCAGAACTGAAACAGTCTAGTTGCAGTTCCTATAATAACGTGTAAATCCTCTAACATATGTGTCAATTATCCTCAATAATATGTCAGTCCTCTCAATAATGTGTAATGCTTTAATAATCTAATAATAATGTAATCCTATTAATAATAATAATAAGTTTTCAATAATCTGTCAATTCCTCTAATAATGTGACCAAAAGGTCATTGAACAAAGGTCTTACATTAAAATAATCATAGTAATAATTAATAATACAGTGATGATAATAAAGTATTAATTTATGTTTATAGATTGTCTAAATACCACATGGTCCTTTCCACTTCCTAATCCTCTTTATTGACAGGCCAAGGTAGAAGGGAGTTTAAATAGCATTAATAGCCATTTAATGTTTTTATTAGTTTGTTTCAAAGATAGCCATATGCAAAGAATTCATCTCCCAGTAGCTAATCTTCTAGTGATGAGCTTTCTGTAATGATGTAGGCTGGTGCCTAGAAGCTCAGTTTTCTAGCAGGAAGGTACTTAAAGCTTTTTCATCTTGATAAGATCTGCTAAAGTTTATGTTCTGTTGACACAGACTTTAAGAACCTAGGTTCATGTCTATATCCCAGTGAAATTTTAGAAAAGGATGCAATGCAAGTGAATCTATATTCAGTTTTAGACTGTATTAGAATAAAGGAGATGATTCTCTATATTCTGCCTTCATTAGAGAACATCTGAAGCATTATGTATAGTTCTGGGTAACACTTTTTAGGGTGCATATTGGCAATTTTTGGAATACTTCCAAAGAAGGAGAACCAGTGATGAGTCTGAAGATCACGCTATATGAGTATCAATTCTAGTTGAAGGAACTGGAGATGTTTTGTTTGAATAAGTGGAGATTTTTTAGTTTGGGAGGTTATGGGTTGCCCCTCACTAAAGGTCTTTAATAAAAGATTGGATGTTAATCAATTGATCAATATTTATTAAGTACCTACTATGTGCCAGGTACTGTGATATTCACTGAGTATTCAAAAAGAGGCAAAAGACAGTTCCTGCCTTCCAGAAGGTTACAATATAATGGGAAAGACAAAATACAAGCAAATAAATACAAAAGCAAAACATATACTAGCTGAATAGGAAATAATTAATAGAGAGAAGGCACTAGAATTAAGAGGAATTAGGAAAAACAAATAAAGGATGGAAAGATAGAATTTTAGTTGGAAATTAAAGGAAGCCAGGTAAGTCAGTAGGCAGAATTTAGGAGGGAGAGCATTCCGGGAATAGAAAATAGAGAAAATGCCAGGAATCAAGAGATGAAGTTTCTTGTTCATGAACATCAAGGAGGCCAGTGTCACTGGATTAAAGAGTATGTGTCAGGGAGTAAGGTATAAGAAGACTGGAAAGGTAGGAGGGGCCTAGGTTATGAAAGACTGAATGCCAGTCAAAGAATTTTGTATTTTATCTTGGAGCCAACAGGAAGCTGTTGGCTCCAAGATAAAAACTGGAGTTTATTGAGTAGAGGAGTGGCATGGTTCAAGCTACACTTTAGGAAAATCATGTTAGTGCCTGAATGGAGGATGGATTGGGATGGTGGGAGACTTGAGGCAGGTAGACCCATGACCAAGCTGTTGAAATAAACTAGGCATGAAGTGATGAAGACCTGCATTAGAGTAGTAGCAATGTCATAAGTGAGAAAGGGTATATATGAGAGAGGTTGTAAAGACGAAGGTGATAGGCCTTGACAACAGATTGGACATGGGAGGTGGGGGTTGGGTGAGAGATTGAAAGATGTCAAATATAATTCCCAGACTGTGAGCCTGGGTACTGGGAGGATGGTGTCTTTGTTTTGGACATGCTTAGTTTAAGATGTCAACCAAGCATATGGTTACGTTATTAGGTGCAATCCTACTGCAGTCATCTCCAATATGGTTTCCTTTTAGAAATCCTTGAACAGGATTGTAACATAAATTTTACTCAAAAGATCCATAATAATCACAACAATTCAAAAAATCTCTTAAGTAGTTGTGGTGATATGAAATTTTGACCGTACCTGGTTTGACTAAAGGCAGCTGGGTGGAGCAATGGATAGAGTACTGGGCCTATAGTCAGGAAAACTCATCTTTCTGAATTCAAATCCTGCCTCAGGCACTTACTAGTTATGTGATCCTAGAGAAAAGCATGGAAGACAGGTTGATATCATGCATTGCTAGAATACATGTATTGCAAGAATGAGTGCAGAATGAGACCAAGAATGGTTAAGTAATTTTCTCAAAGAAATACAATAAGTGACAGACTGGGGATTTGAATGCAGGACCTCTGGCTCACCTTGTTTGCCTCAGCCTCCTCATCTGTAAAATGAGCTGGATAAGGAAATGACAAACTATAAGAAAGAAAGAAAGAAAGAAAGAAAGAAAGAAAGAAAGAAAGAAAGAAAGAAAGAAAGAAAGAAAGAAGGAAGGAAGGAAGGAAGGAAGGAAAGAAAGAAAGAAAGAAAGAAAGAAAGAAAGAAAGAAGGAAGGAAGGAAAGAGGGGGCAGCTAGGTGGCACAGTGAATAGAGCACCGGCCCTGGAGTCAGGAGGACCTGAATTCAAAACCTACCCTCAGACACTTAACACTTACTAGCCATGTGACCTTGGGCAAGTCACTTAACCCCAATTTCCCTGCCTTCCCTCCTCCAAAAAGCAACAAAAAAAGAAAGAAGGAAAGAAAGAAAGAAAGAGAGAGAGAGAGAGAGAGAGAGAGAGAGAGAGAGAGAGAGAGAGAGAAAGAAAGAAAAGTGAAGAAAAGAGGAAAAAAAAAGAAACCGCCAAGAAAACCTTGAAAGGGATCACAAAGAATCAGACATGACTGAAAACAATTAAACAACAATTATCCTTTACCCTCCCTTTCATGTATCCTAGATTCTGGTAAAACTTGATTGCTCCCTATTCCTGTTACATGCCCTGTATTTTCTTGCCTCTGTGCCCTTCTTTACTCATGCTTTTCCCTTTATCTGAAATACCCTTCCCTCAATCTCTGCTTGTCTAAATCCTGCTTGTTCTTCAAGGTCCATATCAAATGACAGCTGCCTCAGGAAGCCTTCCCTGATTTCTCCTTGTCAGAGATAATCACTTTGTCCTCTTAATGCTCATAGCATGTTGTACACCTATCATAGTTATTTGTGTACTTGTCTTATTTCCACAACTGGAGTACAAATTCCTTGAGACCAGGAATTATGTCTTTGTTATTTTTGTGTCTTCCCTTATAGCAACTTCTGCATATATGTTTATGAGTGTGTATAATAAAATAGATAATATAAATTATATCTGTATATAATTACACATGGAGAGAGAGAGACAGAGAGAGAGAGAGACAGAGAGAGAGAGAGAGAGAGAGAGAGAGAGAGAGAGAGAGAGAGAGAGAGAGAGAGGAGGGAGAGAGACAGAGAGAGAGAATTTGCATATTTTTTGAGATTGTGTCCCTATCTCACCCAGACTGGAAGTACAGCAACCACTAATGATCCTGATTCAGTTATTAATCTGTGGAATCTTTACTCCTTTGGCCTTGTGATTCCCCTTTCCTGGGACTTCTCTATAATTATTCCATACATAGCGAGGACACCCAATAGGCTTAGAAAACTGCAACTCAGAACTCCCAAGCTCAAGTGATCTACAAGCTTCAGCCTCTCCTACCTAACAGAAGAGATTATAAGTATGTGCCATCACCCCAGGCTAGAATGAATGAATGAACCATAGATTGGAGACCAGGGGTGGAGTAAATTTGTACAGGGACATTCTTGGAAGACTCACGAAGGGAAGAGAATATTTGGCTTCATTCAAGATAGAAGCAACAAATGGAGGTGTTTTTTTTTTCTTCCACAAATCTGGGGAAAGAGCTCTGCTAAATCTTGCCAAGCTGGAAACAGGGAGTCAGACTGATGAAGATCAATCTTACAAAAGATATTTTAAAAAATATATCTTGCCAACACAATGTTAAAGATGCCAATGTAATGCAAATTTATATTAAATGGTATCCCTAAAGAAATCTGGTAAGATAATAGCAAAATTGTTGATAAAATCTGGGTATCTTGGCCCTACATTTACTTTACTCACCACCCTGCTTCCTCCTTTCATATCATCCTCTTAAATTATTCAGAGGAGATTTATTCACATACCCAATAAGAAAAATATGTCTAATTATATCCAAACATGCTTAATATGAATGAGAATTATGCTTGGACTCTCGATTGCCAAAACAAGCTTTGCCAAACAATTTTTTTGACTTAAGAAAGGACAGGCAGCTGCATTGTTTCCATATCTATCCTTATAAAAGAGCTCTTGGAATGAGTCTGACTCGTCTTACTTTAAAAAGCTCCAAGGTAAGTGTGACAAGGACCTGGATTTACAGAGAGGGTAAGCAAAGAGACCACACAGCCACACATCGCAGTTTTAACTGTGACTACTAGAATTTCTACTCGTCTTATCTGTAGGGTTTTTTTTTTGTTTTTATTTTATTTTGGCATTTCAAAATCCTTAGCCACCTAGGTTTCATCATATTTGCAAAAAGGAGATCTTATGACTCTATAATATAATTTCTTTATTTTATTTTACAGCATTGCCCTGCTTCAAGTCTGCATCTTCTTCCCTTCTTCACATCTTCTTCCCTAACATAAGAGGTAAGATCTTGATTTGCTAATCACTGGAAGGATATTAAGAGAGGCTCCCAGATGGGATTTATGTAACTTAGCAACCTTCTAGAAAGAGCTTATCTCAGTAACTCTGTCTTCCAACTTGTGCTTCAGGCAAGTTACTAGAAAGTGGATCTTTTCTTTCTAGCAGAGTGCTTAGGTCCTTGATGAAACAAGATACCATCTGGGCAAAGAGAGAATAGAGTTTTCAGTATATTAGCTAAAGAAAAGATCTATGATAAAATTCCTTTGTGGAAGAGTTCACATTTTATTCAAAATAGCCTCACTCAACTTTGCTTCAGATCAGACTGCACTTAGAAACTTAATTCTATTTATTTATTCCAATGAATGGAAGAAGATACTAGAAAATCTACAAAGTACCTTCCAGATTTAAAATTCTATGATCTGATTATCTTAAGTGAGCTTCCCATGGAGATGTTTGACTTAGAAGTTTTTGTAGTGTGTTGTATACTCATTAATCATAACAAACTATTATGATGTTGTTAATACTTTCAAATAATTCCAAAGAAGTAGCTATTGGACATGTTTCAAGTAATTTTGTTGTAGAAATAATGTGGTACATTCTTCCTCAAAAGACCCATGCTTGAATTTCAGCTCTACCACCTATGACAACTTTTACTTTTTTGGTCCAGACCCATTCACTGGGTCAGTCTTCTCAATAACAAAAGGGAGATAGTTATGAGTTATAATACCTAGCCTAGAGTGTTGTTCTGAGGACCAGAGGAGATAGATATGTAAAGTATTTTGTAACCATGAGGGGCAACACAAATATAAGCAATCTTTATTACTTGAAAGCTAAAACAAGCTTTGGCAGAAGAGTGTTCAAATACTACCTGACTCTGACACAGACTGGTTGTGTGACTTTGGACAAGTCACTTAAATTAATCTCAGTGTCCAGGTAACTTCCTTGATATAAAAGTTTTTTAGCCATTGTTGATTTGGATTGGTAGAGGGAATTTCCTCATGAGAAAACTATACAATCATGAAATTATAGGTCTGGGCCCCCAAAAAAAGTTGTCTTTGAGAATGTTTAAGTAGTTTGCATAAAATCTTATAGGTAGCATAGTATATATATATAAAATCTTACAGGTAGCATAGCAAATCTGGGAGTAGAAGTCAGTTTTCTTGACTGGAAAGCTAGTTTTTGAACAATAAACTTTGTGAATGATTAGGAGCATCCTACCCCAAGCCCTATTCAATGAATGGAGCACTGGATCTGGAGTCAGGAAGACCTAAGTCCATACACTTTCTAGCTATGTGACCCCAGTCAAGTCACTTAACCTCTGATTGCCTGACAAAATTGATCCACTGGAGAAGGAAATGGAAAACCACTCCAGTATCTTTGTCAAGAAAACCCCAAATGGGGTCACAAAGGGTCAGGCACAACTTAAATGACTGAACAATAAAGCCCTATGACATCCTCAAATCATGGAAGTCTGAGGCAAATCCTAGAGATGAAGGAGAAAAGCAGGGAGGACAGGCTGATATCATGCATTGCAAAAATACATGTATTGCAAAAATACATGTATTGCAAGAATGAGTGCAAAATGAGACCAAGTGGTTAAATAATTTTCTCAAAAGTGACAGACTGGAGATTTGAATGCAGGACCTCTGGCTCTAAATTTAATGTACTATTCACTTGAAGAAAGAAGGCCTGAGAACAACCTCTTGAAAACTTTATATTCTTAGGAAAGTTTCTATACCTTTTTGTATTTCCATTTTTAGAGAATGAGGAAATTACCTTAACAAGTCACTTCCCCAATCAGTGCCCCAGAACCAGCTGAGATCTTAGGTTCTTCCTAGCACTTCCACCTTGTGGAAGACAGAGTTTAAAGATCATAGACCATAAGTTTAAATAGATCATAAGCTAAAAATAAAAAGCATGGATACGGAGGAATTCCTGCCTAGGAGAGATGCAATCAAAATCATTTTGGGGGGGCACCAGGGGTTAGGGAAACTTTCTAGGAGAGGCAGTAGCAACAATCTACAAAATCTTTTGTTAGTAGAGAGGTTTAAATACTCTTTACTTGTCAGAAGGAGATACACACAGAGGAAGTAATATATTCTTTAAAGGATAAGACTTGATTAGCTTTTGTTCCTCTTGTGGCAAGAAGCACTAAATATACCCCCAATTCAGTTGAGCTGGGATGGTGGAAATGGAAACCAAAGGACACTGTGTATGTCCTGCTGGGAAGATCTGCCCTAGGGGGAATGAGAAGTGGAGAAAGACAGGTCATGTCAAGGAGGAATTCACCTGGGATACAACCTCCTAGGGTCGGAAACTAAGCTCAATTGTTTCTACATTGTTAAAGGACTACAAAAACTGTTAGCACCCTCTAAATTTCTTCACTTTTGGGTAAAGCCCCAGTTATCCTGTCCTAATAATAGTTCTGCTCACAGGTGATATGGGAAGGTATGTCACGAAACATGAAAATATGAGTTATCTTAATTTTTTCAGTAGGCAGAACAGAATAGTTGAATATAATTCCCCAGCAAACATTAAGCACAAAAAAATTAGTGTATGAATGAAAGTATGTGTATGGTCACGCAAATCCTGAATGATGGCTTTTGTATATCTTCTTTCTGTTAAGCCTTTTGGCTAATATACCATAGCCATGAGTTCAGACAATGAAATGGCCGTTTTTGGGGAAGCGGCCCCTTACTTACGAAAGTCTGAAAAGGAACGTATTGAGGCTCAGAACAAGCCTTTTGATGCCAAGACATCAGTCTTTGCTGTGGAACCTAAGGAATCTTTTGTAAAAAGCACTATCCAAAGTCGAGAAGGAGGAAAGGTGACTGTAAAAACAGAATCTGGAGCAGTAAGTAAAAATCTTACCATACTGAATTCACATTCAGTTTATTCTTTCTCCTAATTCATATGACATTATACCTTTCTTACTTTCTTACTTTCTAGACACTAACAGTGCGGGAAGATCAAATCTTCCCCATGAACCCTCCCAAATATGACAAGATTGAGGACATGGCCATGATGACCCACTTGCATGAGCCTGCCGTCCTGTATAACCTCAAAGAGCGTTATGCGGCCTGGATGATCTATGTGAGTGTATCTCAATGTATCTGTGATTTAGAGCACATGCTGCCTTAGTCCCAATTCGGAATTCATTCATATGACCTTCTAAATAAAGTTCAGAGAAAGGCTCCACTATAGATCTCCAGAAGTTAAGAACTATATGTGGTAAGTTTTAACTAATGGGCGCTAAGAAATAATTTTGAGGATGAAACTTAAACCCAGAGATCCCCAAATGGGATAATGTTTGTAAATACTCTCTCAAAGTTAGAAGTCTGTGCCTGATGGTTTCTGGCAGCCCATAACACACCGTTACCCTGACCACCCCATGACTGTCTCATTAGCTAGAGGCAAGAAAGTTTCCTTCAGTTTTTCACAGATCACATGAAAAGGCATTTGAGCAGCAACTAATTGCAAACTGAATGAAACATGGAAATCATTTGAGTTTTTTCTCCATTCCTAATTAGGGAAACAATGCTTACATATATTTGTCAGAGTGTTGAATAAAGGTGTATATGACATACTCATCAAATTTGCAGATGACAGAGCTAGGTCAATAGATGACTGGTTGACAAACAGTGAAGAGTCAACAGATCACAGCAGTTAGAGAATTGAGATGAACCTAATAAGGTAAAATTCAATAGGGACAAATCTCATATGGGTTTTATAATTCAACTTCAAGAGTACAAGATGTGGTAGTTATAGCTTGACTGTAGATCAAGCAGAAAACATCTAGTATTTTAGTGGACAATGAGTGTAAAATGAATCAATAGTATTAGATGAGAACCAAAAAAGCAAATACAATCTTGGATCATGTTAAGAGAGGCATAATGTCCAGAACTAGAGAGTAGACAATCCTCCTGTACACACAACCCTAATGAGATGCCATCTGGGGTTTTGCATTCAGTTCTAGTGAAACATTTTAGGAAAGACATTGATTAACTGAAGGGCATTCAGAGAGGAATAGTCAAGATGGAGACTGCATATAATGCATACATACATGAGGACTAGCTAAAAGGCCTAGAGAAATGATTGTTTATGTCAGGGTGTGAGACCTGTCTTCCAGTGTTGGAAAGGTTATCATGTGAAAGAGGGATTAAATTTATTCCATTTGACCCTTGTGGGGAAAAACAAGGAGTAATGAATCAATAGAAGTGTCAAAAAGGAAAAATTTAGACAATTTCTATAGGAAACTATATTAGTGGAGTCATCAAAAAGTGGAATGGACTGCCTCCAGAGGTAATGGTGGTTTTCAAACTTATGTTTTATGACTATAGAAAGAATTCTTGTTCCACTAGATCATTGGTTTAGAGATGGAATAAGACATCTAATCTAGCTCCCTCATTTTTTTTTGTTTTTGCTTTTTTAGAGAAGGGAAGGCAAGG
This sequence comes from Gymnobelideus leadbeateri, assembly GCA_011680675.1. NCBI lineage: Eukaryota > Metazoa > Chordata > Mammalia > Diprotodontia > Petauridae > Gymnobelideus > Gymnobelideus leadbeateri. Next base: position 17,863 of record WOXC01006274.1, on the reverse strand, counting down.
TAATTGGGGTTAAGTAACTTTCCCAAAGTTACACAACTAGTAAGTGTTAAGTGTCTGAGCCCGGATTTGAACTCAGGTCCTCCTGTCTCCAGGGCTCTATTCACTGTGTCAACTAGCTGCCCCTAGCTCCCTCATTTTAAAAATGGTAGTAGGTAGTAAGTAGCAGAGCTAATATTCCAGTGCCCTCTCTACTGAGTGCCCTACATGTATGGATTGGGCTAGATGACATCTGTGAGCCTTTACTACTTTGAGATTCTATAATTCTGTGACTTCTAGGGGCAAAGCAGAGAAACTACCCTCTCTATGTATGATGCTTCTACTAAAAGGTATACCCCATCTATTGCCTAAAGCATAGCATTGATTCTTTTGGGTTCAAGACTTGTGGAGTTCCAAAGGAACACAAAAGATCTTCTTAGTTTTGGGCAGGAATTGTAAAGGAGCAAATATAAACTATATTTAAGGTATGGGACTGAGGACTATTAGAGATATAACAACTTAAAACATGTTCTTTACTCTGTTTGCTCATAATATAGTTAAAATATTCCTGCCCTGAAAAACTCCTTTTAAAAAGTGTTTTCTTTTCCCTTCATTTAATTAATATTGATAAGATTACTTTCTCTTCCTTCTTCATACAGACCTATTCAGGGCTCTTCTGTGTCACTGTCAACCCCTACAAGTGGCTGCCAGTGTATAACCCAGAGGTGGTGGCTGCCTACAGGGGCAAAAAGCGTCAAGAGGCTCCTCCCCACATCTTCTCCATCTCTGACAATGCTTATCAGTTCATGTTAACTGGTGAGTGGGTTGATATTTAATAAGTATCTATGGAACACTAAGAAGTCCCTATTTTAAAACTGATTTAAAACAGAAACAAAGCTAAGTCCTTGGACATAAAACATACCTATGAGGACATGGAAATTGAAGCAGGAAATTATGAGGCGATATATTTCCAGTAAAGGACAGCTAGGTGGCACAGCAGAGAGAGCACCTGGTGTGTATTCAGGAGGAGTCATCTTCCTGAGTTAAAATCTGGCCTCAGACACTTACTATCTATGTGACCCTGGACAAAGCTACTTGCCTCAGTTTCCTCAACTGTAAAGTAGGTTGGAGAAGGAAATGGCAAACCACTCCAGTGTCTTTGCCAAGAAAACCCCAAATGGGGTCATGAAGAGTCAGATATAACTGAAAACAACTGAATAGCAACAACCTTTGCAGTAAAATATGCATGCCCCCAAGATTAAGAGAACTTCACTTGGATTACTGCCCTAATACTTAAAGTACCTGGAATTAAATTTGTTAATTTTCTAGAATAGCAATAGCCCATCTAGATTTTAAAAATCTGGATTAGAGCCTTGGTTCAAAGGCTATAGTTGTTTGGCCCAGACCACTTAATTTTTTTTTATTTGGAGAGGGGAAGGTAATTGGGGTTAAGTGACTTGTCCAAGGTCACACAGCTAGTTAAGTGTCAAATGTCTGATTCTGGATTTGAACTCTGGTCCTTTCGACTTCAGGGCCTGTACTCTATTCACTGTGCCACTAAGCTGCCCTAGGTGCACATACTTTTTGAATCTCAGTTTCCTAATGTGGAAATTAGGGATAATGTCATTTATACTCTCTCTCATATGGGACTCATAAATAATGCTCTCCATAAACCTTAAAGTACCATTGAAAGTGCTTAGCACAGTACCTAGCACATAGATTGTTAATAAATATTTATTAATTGAAATAGGAGTGGTTATTGAAAACAATTCAAAAACATACTTGAAATCTAACTCCTGCATTTCAATTCTACCAGAAAAGATCAAATACTTAAAATTAAATTTATCATCTTGAAAAGTTAAGATAACAGGAATTTTTGATAAGACGACATGACTCCTCTATTCGGAAAACTTCAATATACCTCTATTACTTGGGGAGTGGGGGTGGGGCCGCAATATAAACTCCTTAGCCTGGGATTTAAAAATCTGCTTCTTGCCTACTAGCCAGATTAGTGAGCATGATTCCCTTTCTTTCATTTTAAATTTTATTTATTTTATTTTTAATTTATAGAATAAAACAAGAATTTCCACAACAGTATAATAAAAAAGATGAAACTACAAATCTATTATGTACAACTTATTATTCCTTTTAAATATATGGTAAAGTTATCATTATTCCCTTTCACATACTTTATGTTACAGATAAACTTGCTATTCCCCAAATACAACTCTCTAGCTACTGTTTCTGTGCCTTTGCATGAGCTGTTTCCCATGCCTAGTAAGCATATTCCCACCTCACCTACCCCTCACAGAATCCCCTCTCTTCCTTCAAGTCTATTATTACTGATCATCCTAGTGCTGTTTTCTTACCCACAGGTTATTACATATACTTGCATCTTGTATCTCCAAGTAGAAAGTGAGCTCATTGAAAGATAGGGACTATTTTTGGTTTGTTTTATTTTGTTTTTTTTTTTTTTTTGCCTCCTCAGTGTCTTCTAGTACACCCCTAGCAGTCTGGTAGGCACTAACTAGATGCCTGTTGGATTGGAAGAAAGCAAAGAAATAATATTCAGTCAATTTGACATGAGAAACCCCAAGCATTAATTGAATTCGATACTGATATTATGACAGCTTTTAGAATAATTAATAAATTTTAATATTTTAAATAATTAATTATTAATATAGTAATTAATCTATTAATTATCTTAGCATTTAAAATCAGAGTTAATATTTCAGTGAAAAAAACACTTTTAAATGACCTATTCAGAAGGTGTTGTACTAGGTGCTAGTGATATAAAGACTAAAATGAAAAGACTGTTGCCCTCAAGTAACTCACAATTTATCAGTTAGGTGGTTAAATGAAACCTAAAATTATGTTTTTCACTAACATCATGTACGTCTCATGAATAGTGATATTAGACTTTTCATGATATAGCAGAGATCACGGCACAATCAAAAGGTTTCACGAGTAGCAAACCCATCTTCTGCTGCGAGATAGATCTTGTCTGCCTCCTCTTAAAGGTCATTTTATGAAAGGAAAAACAACACAAAAGTTCATGATATCTGTTCTTTGTGAGCTGTGATTCAGTGATTTTTTAAAGGACACAGGAGACTTTAAAGTAGGGAAAATACCATTTTATTTTCAAAGCCAAGTTTATTTAAAATTCTCTTGTTTTCTCTTTCACAGATCGGGAGAACCAGTCAATCTTGATCACGTATGTAGATGTCATGCTGGGGATTGATCATTGCATTACTTAAAATTGTTTGAGAGTCTGACCATTTCTTTTCTATGGATTTGGCAGTGGAGAATCCGGTGCTGGAAAGACTGTCAACACCAAGCGTGTCATCCAATACTTTGCAACAATTGCAGTGACTGGGGAGAAGAAGAAGGAAGAGCCGGGAAAGATGCAGGTGGGGCTGTGAACCAAATCAGAGCCAAGTTTCTGCTGGTGCCCTCTGGCATTTGTGTGGAGTCCCTGATGTGAGGACTAGCTCGTTGTTGTTATTGTTTTAGGGGACACTAGAAGATCAAATCATCAGTGCCAACCCCCTGTTGGAAGCTTTTGGCAATGCCAAGACCGTGAGGAATGACAACTCTTCTCGCTTTGTAAGTCTCTTTGGGATCACAAATGAGCACTATAAATATAAGTTCTGTGACTCCACTACCTGGGACCTTGCATCACTATGGTTCTTAGTTACATAAATGCATTTCCTCTGCTTCTAAGGATGGAACAGGATGGGCTGATGGGAGTTAGCCTAATATTAACATGGGCCAACAAGTAAAAGTTTGTTCTTAGTTTTACCCCGGGTTGCTATATACCCCTTCATGATGTTACAATACTTAATGTTGTTCAGTCCTGTGTGACTCTTTGTGATCCCATGGACCATACTGTCCATGAGATTTTTTGGCCAAGATACTGGAGTGGTTTGCCATTTCCTTCTCCAGTGAATTAAGGCAAACAGAGGTTAAGAGACTTGCTTAAGGTCACACAGCTAGTAAGCATCTGAGGTCAAATTTGAACTCATGTCTTCCTGACTCCAAACCCAGTCCTCTATGCACTGAGCCACATAGCTGCCTCATTTAATACCTGTGTTTAAATACAAAGGGGGCTACTCAGATTTTTCCTATAATATGAAGGTATTTGTGGAAGTGATTACATGTATAATGGGCATTGAGCTGCTCAGAGATGAATTCTACATAAAGGCAAGGACATATTATTCTTTTTCCTTTCCAGGGTAAGTTCATCAGGATCCACTTCAGTACCACAGGGAAACTGGCCTCAGCTGACATTGAAACATGTAAGTGGCCAAGTTCTACTAATCCTCAAGTGATTTCCAAATATACCCTTCAAAATCTTTTCCATTTGCTATGTCTACAATTTTTTTGTTTGAAAATTAAGCTTTGTACCTCACTTTTAAATTTTGACTAATTACAGTTTACTTATTTCTCCAGATCTGCTAGAGAAGTCAAGAGTTACTTTCCAGCTGAAGGCTGAAAGAAGCTACCACATTTTTTATCAGATCACGTCAAACAAGAAACCAGAACTAATTGGTAAGACATTTTATAATTCCCTTCATCAAATGAAATAACAGAATTGATTAACTTGTTTAAAGCAAAGGCCTATCTAGCTAAAGACTCAGTCCTTTCAGTAGAAAGAGGTGGAGGAGGAGTAATCTCTTATCTCAACCTCAGTGTGTTTGGGCTTTTCTTCTCAGTCTTTCTTATTTTTCATTAACCACTAGTTGCATCAATTGTGTATATACATTGGATTTTTTTATGAGAAGGTTAATACTGTTAATTCTATCATCAGAAATGCTTCTGATTACCACCAACCCATATGATTACCCATTTATCAGTCAAGGAGAGATCAGTGTTGCCAGCATTAATGACCAAGAGGAGCTGATGGCTACAGATGTAAGTATTTAAGAACCCAAGTAATCCCATGCTGGGTGAGATCCCCAGTCCACCAAATTAAGTATTCTTTTTCTGACTGTAACAGCAAGAAATGACTGAAGCATGAGTATTTTTGTCCTTCTTGTTGTCAATCTCAAAAGGCTGAGGAAAGCATCCTTCAAAAATAAAAATCCTAATTTCCTATAATAACCCATCAGGGTTCTATCACCTTTACATTTATTTAAATCCTACATCAGAATCCTTATTTTCCCATCTGTACCATTTCTTAGTAATAAAATGTGTACTGCAATGAAAATAGTACTGTTCTTGATAATGGGTTATTTAGATTACTGAGTTTTAGCTCAAGCATTCATGAGATGTCTGACCCTGAGAGTTTAATTTCTCTGCACCTTTGAGTCATTGTTAGTAAAATGGGAATAATAGTTGCGCTTTCTGTTTCAGAAGTTTCTGTGAATAAATCACTTTTTACACTTTAAAGCATTAGAGAAATATAAAATTATAAGTTAAATAGTTTTAAAAGCTGTACAGTTTTGATGTGATTGTTCTCTTCAATCACATAGATTATATTCCTCACATGCCTTAGCAGATAATCTCCACACTTTTTTGTGTGCTTAACAAATTTTTAAATTTTCAATTTAACAAACATCAAATAAAATTAACATTTCCACATATACTGTAGATAGAAGGAAGGACTTGTCCAGAAAACTGAGATTTCTATTATGTAGAGCTTACTTTTCTTTTTAACTAGATAATAATTTCAACATGTAACTTTCAAAGTTGATCCTATTCACTTGTAATTTCTTCTGGCCTTCTGTTCTCTCATAATTTGGGGATAAGAGAGGACTCTTTCCTTAATACCCCATCTCCTTGTCTCCCCTGCCCCCCCCCCAAAAAAAAAGAAAAGAAAAAACCCTGGGACAAGCATGTATAGGCAAGCAAAATAAATTCCCACATTGGCCGTGTCCAAAAACATATTTCTCATTTCACATCTAGAGTCTAATCACCTCTCTCTCAGGAGGTGCAAAGCATATTTTATCATCAGTACTCTAGAATAGTAGTTGGTCATTACATTGATTATAGTCTTTCAAAATTGTTTTTCTTTACATTACTTTTGTTTTTGTGAAAATTTTCCCCTATTCTGATGACTTCTTTCTTCCTCAGTTCATAAAAGTCTTCCCAAGTTTCTTTGAAACCAGCTATTTCATCAGTTCTTATAGCATAAAAATATTCTATTATATTCATATGCCATAATTTCTTCGGCCATACTCTAATTAATGAGTGCCCCTTCAGTTTCTAGTTCCTTGCCATTACAATAGAAGACAGAATAGTGAATAGTTTTTGTATATATGAGTCCTTTCCTATTTCTTTGATCTCTTCAAGATGTAATCCTAGGAATGTTATCACTGTGCTTAGTAACTTTTTGGACATAGTTCCAAATTACTTTCCAGAATGAGTTACAAGGGTGGCAAACCTGCGACCTGCAACCTCTAGGCCACATGTGGCCTGCTAGGTCCTCAAGGGTGGCCCTTTAACTGAATCCAAACTTCACAGAACAAATCGGGTTTCCCACACCTGACCACTAAACCAATTCACACCTCCCCTAACAGTTCCTATTTTTCTGCAGTTCCACCAACATTTGTCATTTCCGTTTTTGGTCATCTTTGCCAATCTGATAGGTATGAGGTGGAACTTCAGAGCTGCTTTAATTTGCACTTCTCTAATTATTAGTGATTTGGAGCACTTGGATTCTTTCTTTTGATCCTTTATCTGTTGGAGAACAGCCCTTAGTCTTATAAATTTTAAACAGTTCCTTATATATTTTTGGGAAATGAGACCTTTATAAAGAGACTTGTTATAATTTTTCCCCTCCTGAATGGTTTTATTTCTCATTCTAACTACAAGGATTTTGTGTAAAAACTTTTAAATCCTCTTCAACAACAACAACAATAAAATTATCCTTTTAAACTTTTGTGATCCTCTCTGTCCCTTGATGGTCACAAATACTTCCCCTCTCCATAAATCTGAAAGATAATTTTTCCTTATTTATTAAGATTTTTTTATAATATGACCTTGTCTTTATAAGTTATGTATCCATTTGGATTTTTTCTTACTATGTAGTTTAAGAGTTTGTTCTATACATTATTTCTGCCAGCCTACTTTCCAGTTTTCCCAGAAGTTTTTTATGAATGATGAATGAATCCTTATCCAGTAGCTGGGGTCATAGGATTTATTAAAAAGAGTTTTGCTATTTTTATTTACCTCTGTGTGTTGTGCTCCTAATTTGGTTTATATAAATTGACCTTTTTATCTCTTTTAACCAGTATCAAGCAGTTTTATGATTACTGTTTTGTAAAAATAAGTTGAGAACTTATACTGTAGGTCTTCTTCCTTCCTACTTTATTTCATTATTTCTCCTGAGATTCTTAATTTTTGGTTCCTCCAGATTAATTTTATCCTTATTTTTCTAGTTCCATAAAGTAATCCTTTGATAATTTGACTAAATAAGTTAATTAGAAAGCACAGTCATTTTATTATACTGGCTTAACCTACAGTTCCATAAGGTTCTATGCCCACAAAAATCATCAACTGATAGTTTATGATAGATCACATGCCCGTGTGGTCTTGTATGACTGATGCTTATTCAGATTAGGCCTATTTTCTTTTTTTTTTAACAAATGCTTTATTAATTTCTGGTTTACATCATTCATTTCCATTTTGAGTTACAATTTTTTCCCCTACCCACCATGCCAGAATAGCAGTCCCACAAGATATCCCCTCAGCCAATCTGCTCTCTCCCATATCTTCTCCCATACCCCCTTTGACTTGACCATTAGGGCGAGGTGAGTCTCTGTGCCCCAATGCCTGAACATTTTATCTCCCAATTACATGCAAAATAGTATTAATAATAGTATTTATATATATTTGAGACATTTAACTTCAAAACCTCAAAATTTCAGATTCATTCCCTTCCTCCCTTGTCACCCATTCCCTCTGGGAAGATAAGCAATTCAGTATGTGTTGTACATGTATAGCTATGCAAAACATTACCATAGTAGATATATTGAAAAAGGCTGCTTATAATTCCCTCCCACCCATCTCACCCCCCACCTGGTCCATTCTCTACTTTGATCCTGTTCCTCTTCCATAGTGAGTATTTCCAACCTCCCCTTCCCCCAGAGTGCCCTCCCCTCCATCATCCCCCTTCTCATCCCCCTTCCCCCCCACTCTGCAGCAGGGTGAGATGTCACATTTAGTATGTATGACATTCTCTCCCTGAGCCAGATTCAATGAGAATATCGTTTTGCCTTTTTGCCTTCCTGTTCTTCCCCTCTCCTGCAGCCACTTTCCCTTGCTTCTTCTACATGAGATAGTTTACCCTACCCTGTTTCTCCCCATCTCTTCTTGCCACTCTCCTCTCACTTCATAACTTCACCCCTTAAGTATCATCCCTTCCTACCAAATTCAACCTATGCCCTCTATCCATGTATAACTGTAAACATATATACACACATTCACATATGTATTCATATCCCCATATACTCTTCTTCTATTATTTTCATACTGAGAAAGGTTTCATCAGTCATGGTTTTAATCCCAGCTCTTTTGCCCTCTGGAATAACATATTCCATGCCCTTCAATCCCTCAGTGTAGAAGCTGCCAGGTCCTGTGCTATTCTGATTGTGTTTCCACAACATAGAAATTGTTTCTTCCTTACTGCTTATAGTATTTTCTCCTTGATCTGGGAATTCTGGAACCTGGCTATAATATTCCTGGGAGTTTTCTTTTGGGGATCTTTTTCAGGAGGTGATATGTGGATTCTTTCAACCTCTATTTCCCCCTCTGGGTCTAAAACACCAGGACAATTTTCCTTGAGAATTTCTTGAAGGATGATTTCTAGGTTCTTTCTTTGATCGTGGCTTTCAGGTAGTCCAATAATTTTTAGATTGTCTCTCCTGGATCTATTTTCGACATCAGTGGTTTTTCCCATGAGAAATTTCACATTGCCCGCTATTCTTTCATTTGTTTGGATCTGTTTAACGGCATCTTGATTTCTCATAAAGTCACTAGCTTCCATTTGCTCTAGTCTAACTCTGAAGGAACGAATCTCTTCAGTGAGCTTTTGAGATTCTTTTTCCATCTGGCAAATTTGGCTTTTTAAGGCATTCTTCTCCTCATTGCCCTTTTGGGCCTCCTTTGCCATTTGAGTTAGTCTATTTTTTAGGGTGTTATTTTCCTCAGTCAGGCTGTTGACTTTCATTTCATACTTTTCCTGCATCCTTCTCATTTCTCTTCCCAAGTTTTCCTCCACTTCTCTTATCTGCTTCTTAAGGTCCTCTATAGCCTGTAACCCGCTGGTATTTTCCTATGGGGCTTTTGGAGCAGGATTTCTGACCTCACAGTCCTCCTCCTGTTCCATGCTTCGATTCTCTTTGCCCCCCAAAATAGGAGTCTAATGTTGCATTTTTCTGTTTATTTTGTTTCCTTTGCCTAGGCATGTTGCCACTTAATTACTTGACCTTTGGGCTTGTTGCTACAGTAGGACTCTGCCACCAGACAGGGGAGCTTCTGTCCCGAACGTTGGGGTCTTCACAACTTCCGGTTCTGGCAAGTTGGATGCCCACCCGAGACCTCCCCCCAGATCACAATTGAGATCCAAGCAGGTTAAAGCAAGAGCGATTAACCTCCAAGACTGATCGCTGGATCTCCCTACAGTTTGCAGGCCAGGAGCTGATGCTGCCACTGAAGCTGCAAAATGGCGAGTGTGCCGTGTCTCCTCAGCAGCTTCTAGCCCCCAGGGGAGGAAGCTGATGCGTTCCCCAAATACTGGTCCCAAAGTTCATAGGGCACTAACCTCTTACTTTGTCCTAGGCATGTCTGTGTTGATAATTCTGGAACCGCCACAGCTGCTGGCGTTCTGGGGTCCCTCCAGCCAGCTGCCCATTCAGCCACCCTGGGGCTACAACCAGGACTCAAGTGGACCTGGGCTTGGCTCTCTGCAAGCTGGGCTGTCGCCTCCCAGAGTACTGCGCTGGCCCTCCTTGCAGGGCTGCTGGGCTGTCTTCAGCGGGTGGTCAGCTTCTCTGTGTTGTTCTGTGGGTGTTGGGGCTCTAGAAGTTGTTCAGAGTCCCCTTTTATATTTGGAAGAGGTCTGGTGGGAGAGGACCTTGGAAATGCTGTTTCTACTCTGCTATCTTGACTCTGCCCCTAGGCCTACTTTCAAAGCTTTTTCAATTTATTACAAACTGCCAGATTTTATGCTCTGCTGGTATAGCCTTTGATAACTCTTGAGTTCACTGCTATGCCATGATAAGGTGCTAGACTACAGTTGTCATCAAGGAAACTCTAATAATAATAATTATTATTATTTTATATGTTCTATAAAGCACCATATCCTCTTACTGTCTTAAATTTATTTCTTTGTATATGTTTATGACCTCTACTTCAATTACACTGCAATTACTAGTTAATATGTTTATATCTATCCCTTGTCAGGTTAGCCTAAAAAAGAAAATAAACTAATAGTAGTATTAATTCAGATCCTAATCTGACATTTACCTCATTCATTCTATTTACAGAGTGCAATTGATATTCTGGGCTTCACACCTGATGAAAAGGTAGCCATTTACAAGCTTACGGGGGCTGTCATGCATTATGGGAACATGAAATTCAAACAAAAGCAGCGAGAGGAACAAGCTGAGCCAGATGGCACTGAAGGTATTCACTAGTTCCTCTTAAGTTGCCTGATTATATAAGTGAAATTAAATCTGGTTCTTATCTCCTATTACCCTTGAGCTTAGAGAGAAGCACCATGGTGTAGAAGGTGGTAATCTTCATTGGTATATAAATGTATGTATGTATGTATGTACATATGGATGGATATATTTGCATGTGCACACACATATATATGTATATGTGTATGTGCATGTGTGTGTACATGTATCTATATGTTAGCATATGCATAAAATGTTTCTTCTTGTTTTGTCCCCATAGTTGCTGACAAAGCTGCCTATCTCCAGAGTTTGAATTCTGCAGACCTTCTCAAAGCATTGTGTTATCCTAGGGTGAAAGTTGGCAATGAATACGTGACCAAAGGCCAGACTGTGGAGCAAGTATGCGCCTGACTTAAGTTCATTTCAAATAATTTGGACATCCTTTCCATTTTTACCAATAACTACAGGAATTACATTTTTCTACTTTAAGGTGACTAATGCTGTAGGAGCTCTGGCTAAAGCTATGTATGAGAAGATGTTCCTGTGGATGGTCACTCGTATCAACCAGCAGCTGGACACCAAGCAGCCCAGACAGTACTTTATTGGAGTCCTGGACATTGCTGGATTCGAGATCTTTGATGTGAGTTAGCAGCAATTTGGCAGAAGGGAAATTTATGGCAATTCAGAAACAGAGACCATTTGTCCCCTTCTCTTGTGATTTCACTAATTACGATTTAAAGGAGAATGATTAGATAATTTCAAGAAATGCTGTATGTTACAAGTCCCTACATGTTCAAAAGAAAGCTGAGTAAGGCTTGGTGGGTCATTGTAGTAGAATCTGAAACTCTCAATGCAAGATAAGGCTGACATTAAAAAAAAAAATCCAAGCATACTTATAAAAGACAGGACATCCTAGAATGGATACTGGAGAAATACATCAATAGTGAGGTAAGGGCCAAGTCTCAATATGGTAATTTTGAGGTCAAAGAACTATAATCAATTTGTGGAGCTGCACTACTCCTAGCACATAGAAAAAAGAAAACTGATTTCTGCTTAGTGAAGATGTGTCTGGCATTGTGGACCTTTATCAAATTAAATTCAATTCACTGAGCATTTTTCACTATGTGCCAAGCACTTTCTAGTCACAGGTAATACACTGAAAAACCTAATATAACCCATGCCCTCAAGGAGTCTGTTGATGGCCTAAAAGTAAGCATTTTATCCCTTTGATCTCCTTTTGTATCCCTCTGCCACAGTGGAAGACCATTTAAAACTTTTTCTTTGTTTCATTGGTTAGTATGACCAAAAAAGTTTCATTGTCATGTGGCCAGCCTACTATGCACCTCCAGTTCTCTCTTCACAGTACGAATGTAATCCCTCCTATCTGATGCTTCTTCTCACATAGAAAGAGGTTTGAAATCCTTCAGAGGCTAGTAGTGGTGGAGCTGCCAAGAAAGTTTCTAAGAAGAATGGTTCTTCTTTCCAGACAGTATCAGCTCTGAGTTCAAATTCTGATTTACACATTTAAAAACTACAAAACCTTGGGCAAATCGTTTTACTTTCACAGGCCTCAGTTTCCTCTTCTATGAAATGTGGGTCTAGAACTAGAAAATTCCAGCTTCAAATCTTACATTTCTATAATCTCTCTATTCAGTTCAACAGCCTGGAGCAGCTGTGCATCAACTTCACCAATGAGAAACTGCAACAGTTCTTCAACCACCACATGTTCGTGCTGGAGCAGGAGGAGTACAAGAAGGAAGGTATTGAGTGGGAATTCATCGACTTTGGGATGGACCTGGCTGCCTGCATCGAGCTCATTGAGAAGGTGTGTTTGGATTTTTTTACATTAAAAATAACTGATGAAAAAGTACATGGTTGGATTTCATTTCAATTTTATGGTCAGAAGAAAACCTATATACCACATAATCATTATGTGTCTGCTGTCTTCCCTCCAGCCAATGGGCATCTTCTCTATCCTTGAAGAAGAATGCATGTTCCCCAAGGCAACAGACACTTCTTTCAAGAACAAGCTGTATGAGCAGCATCTTGGAAAGTCTAGCAACTTCCAGAAACCCAAAGTTGTCAAAGGGAAGGCTGAGGCCCACTTCTCTCTGATCCACTATGCTGGAACTGTGGACTACAACATTGCAGGCTGGCTTGACAAGAATAAGGACCCCCTGAATGAGACCGTGGTTGGTCTGTACCAGAAATCCTCAATGAAAACTCTGGCTTACCTCTTCTCTGGAACACAGACCGCTGAAGCAGGTAATTCTTGAAAGATAGCACTTACTCATTGCTACAAGCTAGAGGTGGTGCTGTTCTCCTGGTGACTTCATCTGGGTAATTGACCCTGAAGGCATAGAGAGCAGCTAGTTGTTCCTTTAGGCCTATGGTTAATAGTTTCTCTTCTAATGACTTATTCATGACCTTTTCCAACATTGATATTACCCTGGTGCTATGTAGACAGAAGAAAACATTAAATTTTACACAGGTGGCATGTTCTCATTTGATATGTTTCATTCCATGGTTCTATTAGCAAAATGTGTACTAAAAATGCCAAGAGGACACCTTGGGATCATCTTCATCCCCATTTCTACCACTCTGCTTTACCCTTCCCTTACATTCTTTGATGACTGTCAAAAAGCTCCTAAGGCTTAAGCATATATGGACATACATACTAATACATACCAGTATATATATTTAGGTACCTTTAAGCTCCACATTTTAAAAATCTTTTGTTTTTGCCAACTCCATATCTTCCAAATCTTGAACAGTGGAAGATGGCAGTCAAGATAAGTGAAAAGCAGACACTTGCTTCTGAGTACTGACCTCCATCAGCAATTTTTTAGAACAATGTTTCCGCAATTTTTCTTCTTTTTGGTATAGGATTATAATTTCATTAAAGTATGAAGTTCCTAGTGTAGTAACACCCTCTACAAATGTAATCAGCAACTCCCTCACAGTCTATAGTCTTGGAGAGTTACCTGAAGGGATACGTTATATCAGAGGAAAGACATGAATTTTTGTTTTTCTGACTCCTGATTTTTTAACTTCCTCTATCCATTATATCACATTAGCCCTCCACAGTTTTACTAAGTATACATAATAGCATATTTAGCAGGGGGCATAGAGGTATACCCAAATTTAATAGTAAAAATAGTAAAAATAGAAAAAATTCTAACTCTGAAGAAAGAGAGAGAAGGACCAAAAGCAGTCTCAAAGCATGGATGGAACATGGATGACTTGAAGTCATATGTAAATTGCATATTTTGTCTTTCCTTCAGAGGCTAGTAGTGGTGGAGCTGCCAAGAAAGGTTCTAAGAAGAAGGGTTCTTCTTTCCAGACAGTATCAGCTCTTTTCAGGGTAAGGCAGAAAATCGATTTGAGATTTCTTCATACATGGTACTAGGTACCAGCACTAAATACCAATCCAGTATCTGATTTTTTTAAAAAATAAACTACTTCAGTAAGGCCTAAACTTATTCAGTAAGAGATATCCTTTCTCTTCCTTCCCCTTTCCACTGCAAATACTTGGCTTTACCTCAGGATGACGGACTTTAAATTACCTAGAATCATCCTCATCCTTCATGTTGTGCTAGAGAAAGGAGATATGTTTGTTTCTTTTTTAAAGAAGGCTTTCTAACATGTTACATTCCACAATTTCATTTCAACAAGCAGCAATGCATGGTCAGAATTTAAAACAAACCATAGTGACTAATTAATATGAAGCAGGCAGCCTAAAAGAAGTCTGCCTCTCTTTGGCACTCATAATTCTTGATTATCTATGGTCATTTTGCTCATCCTGTAGATAATCTGGAAGCCAGCCCACATAGAAAGGAAATCCGTGTTTGTCAGGAGATCTCTGGAATTCAATGCTGGCAGATGCAAATCTTTTCTTAGAGCGATATGAAATTTGGTAGAATGAAAAGGAAATGTGTAGCAGGGGAGTGAAGGAGAAGCGAGAGTGGGAAGCAAATGCCTAAAAATGAAATTTTTTGAGCTGAATCTAATTCAGTTTTCAAATAAGTTGGAAATTCTACTTAAGATTGATTTGTATAGGTGCTTCCCATCAGGATCAAAAGAGAAGTCTGTCCTATGGGGAAAATTGTAGCTTCTGGAAATATTATTTCTTTCAAAGCTTGACCCAAGTCCCATCTTTTATGTAACACTTTTTTTTATCCTTCCAGCTAATAATAATGCCTCTCTCATCCACCACTAGAAATGACATTGTACAGTATTCATTTTGTATATACATATGTGTATATGTGTTGTCTCTCCTGATAGGTTGTAAGATCCTTGAGGGCAGGGTCTGCTTTTATCTAGCCTACTGGTAGGCATTAAATGCTTGTGAATTAATTTGGCCTTTCAATAAAATTTTATGATAAAGTTACACTAGTATCAGTCCTTTGGATTAGGTTTCACACTCTTAATGAGTCTTCTCTCGTGGTCTCCTAGGAGAATTTAAACAAGCTGATGACCAACCTGAGGAGCACTCACCCTCATTTTGTACGGTGTATCATTCCCAATGAAACCAAAACTCCTGGTAAGATATTCTCGGATTAAAATACATGGTAAGCTCTTTATTTTGTAATATGGTAGCCACATACATTTTGGATGTTTCAGGTGCCATGGAACATGAACTTGTCCTGCACCAGCTGAGGTGTAATGGTGTGCTAGAAGGCATCAGAATCTGCCGGAAAGGATTCCCGAGCCGAATCCTGTATGCTGACTTCAAACAGAGGTCAGCCTCTCTACATTGATTTTATTTGCCTGTTTTTTTTTTCTGCTAGACTTTTTTTTTTTTTTTTTTTTAGTATTTATATATATATTTGAAACATTTAATGTTACGACCTTGAATTTCAGATCCATTTCCTTCCTCCCTTGTCACCCAATCCTTCTTGGGATATAAGTAGTTCAGTATATGTTGTACATGTCTAGCTATGCAAAACATTATCATAGGAGATATATTGTGCAAGGCTGCTTATAATTCCCTCCCACTCATCCCACCCCCCACCTGGTCCATTCCCTACATGATCCTGTCCCTCTTCTATAGTGGGTACTTCCAACCTCCCCTCACCCCAAGGATGCCCTCCCCATCCATCATCCCTCCTCTCATCCCCCTTCCCCCTATCCTGCTGCAGGTTGAGATATCCCATTTAGTATGTATGTCATTTTCTACCTGAACCAAATTCAATGTGAATGTGTTTTGCCTTTTTAGCCTTCCTTATTCTCCCCTCCTTTGCAACCACTTCCCTACATGAGATAGTTTACCCTACCATGTCTCTCCCCATCTCCTCTTGCCACTTTCCTCTCTCACCTCATAATTTCATCCCTTGAGTATTCTCCCTTCCCAACAAATTCAACCTATGCCCTCTATCCATATATAACTGTAACCATATACACACACATTCACATATGTATTCATATGACCACACCCTCTTCTTCCATTATTTTCATAGTGAGAAAGATATCATCAGTCACAGTTATTGCTTTTCCATATAGGAATGTAAATAGTTCAACTTTGATAAGTTCCTTTTGATTTCTTTTCCCTGATTACCTTCTCAGGCATCTCTTGCTTCTTGTGTCTAGATGTCAAATTTTCTATTCAACTCTGGTTTTTTCCTCAAGAATGCTTGAAAGTCCTCTATTCCACTGAATGACCATATTTCCTGAAACAAAATACTCAGTTTTGCTGGGTAGGTGACCCTTGGGTTCATTCCCAGTCTCTTTTGCCCTCTGGAATATCATATTCCATGCCCTCTCCTAGTGAAGCTGCCAGTCCCAAGACTCTGACTGTGTTTCCAACAATATTGAAATTGTTTCTTCCTGGACGCTTGTAGTATTTTCTCCTTGATCTGGGGATTCTGGAACCTGGCTATAATATTCCTGAGGAGTTTTCTTTTGGGATCTTTTTCAGAGGTGATCTGTGGATTCTTCAACCCCTATTTTGCCCTGAATCTAAAACATCAGGGCAGTTTTCCTGAGAATTTCTTGAAGGGTGATTTCTAGGTTCTTTCCTTGATCATGGCTTTCAGGTAGTCCAATAATTTTTAAATTGTCTCTCCTGGATCTATTCTCCAGGTCAGTGGTTTTTCCCATGAGATATTTCACATTGCCTTCTAATCTTTCATTTGTTTGGATCTGCTTAACAGCATCTTGATTTCTCATAAAGTCACTAGCTTCCATTTGCTCCAGTCTAACTCTGAAGGAATGAATCTCCTCAGTGAACTTTTGAGATTCTTTTTCCATCTGGCAAATTCGACTTTTAAGGCATTCTTCTCCTCAATGCCCTTTTGGGCCTCCTTTGCCATTTGAGCTAGTCTATTTTTTAAGGTGTTGTTTTCCTCAGTCAGGCTGTTGACCCTCATTTCATACTTTTCCTGCATCCTTCTCATTTCTCTTTCTAATTTTTCCTCCACTTCTCTTATTTGATTTTTAAAGTCCTTCTTAAGGTCCTCTATGGCCTGCAACCCGCTCATGTTTTCCCCTGGGGCTTTTGGAGCAGGACTTCTGACCTCACAGTCCTTTTCCAGCTCTATGCCCCCAAAATAGGAGTCTAGGGTTGCATTTTTCTGTTTCCTTTGCCTTGGCATGTTGCCACTTAATTGCTTGACTTTTGGGCTTGTTGCCACACTATGGCTTTAAGGCCAGCTAGAGGAATTTTCGTCCCGAACGTGTGGGGGCAACTTCCGTTTCTGGCAAGCTATAAACCCACCCACAACTTCCACCCTAGATCACAATCCAGATCCAGGGAGGTTAAAGCAAGAGCGATTACCCCCCAAGACTGATCGCTGGATCTCCCCACGATTTGTAGGCTGGGAGCCGGAAATGCCTCTGAAAACTACACAGTGGCGTGTCTCCTCAGCAGCTTCTAGCCCCCAGGGGAGGGAGCTGACGCATTCCCCAAATACAGGTCCCAAAGTCCATAGGACACTAACCTCTTACTTTGTCCTAGGCAAGTCTATGTTGATAATTCTGGAATCTCCACAGTTCCTGGTGTTCTGGGGTTCCTCCAGCTGGCTGCTGGCCCTGCCTCCCTGGGGCTAAAACCTCGGCTCAAGTGGACCTGGGCTCGGCTCGCTCCTGCGCTCTGCGTGCTGCCGGCTCCCAGACCACTGCGCTGGTCCTTCCTGCAGGGTGCTGGGCTGTCCTCAGCGGGAGGTTACCTTCTCTGTGTCGTTCTGTGGGTGCTGGGGCTCCAGAATTTTTTCAGAGTCCTTTTTTACATAGTTTGTGGGGAATCTGGGGGCAGAGAGGCTTGG
>WOXC01006273.1:250000-264603 GCA_011680675.1 Gymnobelideus leadbeateri | reverse complement strand
ACTATAGGAGGCAGGAAATGTGTGGTGTTGGGGCTATAGGAAAAGGGAAGGAAACCAAGGGGAAAAGGATTGGAGAGCAGGAGGAAGGGCTAGGGGAGCTGCTTCTGTGAGACCCCTGACTGGAACCTAAGCAGGAGTCAACAAGGGGGGAGGGATGGGGACTAAAGCCCTGGGTGTCATTTAATTGGTTCCCACTGCCCCTTTGTGGAGAGTCTCTACCTTCAAGCATCTCACAATCTTTCCTGAGAACCCTGTTCTGAGAGAGTTCACCAAAGGCCATTATGTAGTTAACTTCTATCCATCTTCCCTCTCTGCAACAGTATAATTCTAACTGCAAGAGAGTATCATCTCTGATGGCCTTGGTTCCCAACATCTGTCTTGTCAAGCCTGACATTGAGGGGTGGCAGACTGGGTACTCCTTAGTGGCCATGACCGAGTATTGGCTTTAGTGATGTGTCAGGCCTAAAACCACACCTCCAGGTAGCCCAGAGCCTGTACCCCATCAAGTATTATGTTGTAATGTTATATTGTTGTGAATGTTATGCTTTAGTTCCTTGAATGTCATACTTTAGTTTATTGCTGAAAAAATAGAGAGGTCATTATACTATGCAATTAGATCCTTAGTTATTCACAGCAGCAGTTCTCAGGAGAGCTGCTTGTGATTGCCTTTACATTTTAGTTAAGACCTCTTTCATTTTACCTCCAGGCTGACTTCTAAACCCCATGGCTCCTCTTCTGTCTGAGAAATCAAACACAATTCAATAGTAAAGTCCTCTTTCAGGACTTCTGTCTAAGAGCAACAGACAGGGTGCTTCTGTCTGACAGGACAGAGTGCTACAGTGTCAACATCACAAACCTTCTCTCTCTCAGTTCAGCCTGCTCCCAGCTCTGCTCAAGCTTTTCTCTGCTCTGCTCTGCTCCTCTATGGCAAACTCCATGTAATTACATGCCATCTCTTAAGGGCAGGAAACCCCTTCAAACTCTTCTAGGCCTATTAAGGGCAGCACATTGTATACTGTGTGCAACAAAGACTCTTGATCCAATCCAAAGGGGAGGCTGAAACAAGCAGGAAAGCACTACAGTGCTGGCCATGGTGGGAGTGGGGGGGTGACAGGGTGTGATTGGGTCACTTTTACCCCCAGACCAGCCCCAGGCTTGGGCAATCCAAAGGATCTTCCCAGCCCCACCCCCAGCCTGAGCAGAACCCAGTGGGCCTCCCCAGGGGGCTGAGGTCTGAAGGAGACTGAGGCCAGTGTTCAATTCCAGCTCAGCCCCAGCCCTAGTCCTCAGAGGCTGACGGGATCTAGGTGAGAATGAGGAAACAGAAGGGACAAAGTGGCTATTTAGTAATCATTTCTCCCAAATGGCTCTTTTCTGGGAGGTCACTGGCCCAGTACATTCTGCTTTCTTACACATCACCCCAACCTCACCCCCTCTGCCCAGGTCAGCCCTGCACAGCAGGGGCCCTTCTCTGCTGTCAAACTGGGACCAACCAGGCTTTGAGAGGCTTAGATTCCCCTAATTAATAATTTTGCTAATGATGGTTGGTGAATAACTAAGGAAAGCCAGGTCCGGGGCTGCCTCTAGGGAACAAAGAACCCTCCCTCCAGCAGGCCTCTCCAGGCTCACCTTCCCAGCCCAGGGGCAGCAAGGGCAAGTCCCATTCCCCACCCCCCTCCCTCAGCCTGGGGCCACGTGGATCTCACCCCTTCCTGCTGGGGAGCGGGAGGGGAGAGAGTAGGAAGAGGGGAGAGTGGGGAGAGGGAAAGAAGGGTGGGGAGAGGGGGGCGATGGAGGGAGGGAGGAAGGAGGGGGCAGAGAAAGTTGGAGGGGGGAAAGGGAGCAACGAGGGGATGGGGGGAAGAAGGGGGAAAAGGGGACTGAGAGAAGAGGGGTAAAGGGTGGATGGGGGTAGGGAATGGGGAGGGAAGGAGAGGTGGGAGAAGTTGGGGGGGAAGGGGCGCTCTAAGGGAGGAACAGACTGGTGGGCGGAGCCCGAGAAGATAGAGCCCCGGGGCTGGAGCTGGGAGGCCTGGGAGGAGTTTGGGCCGGGCCTTCCCTCCAAGAGGGGGAGGCCGGGGAGAGGGTGGGGGGGAACGGAGTATAGGGCTTATAATGGGGGCTGGCAGGGGGAGAAGGAGGAGGCCCCTCCCAGAGCGAACTGGCAGGAAGGAGGAAGCCGGAAGCCCTCCCCGGGATCTCTGCCTCCTTCCCCTGGAGCTGTCTCTGGCTTCTAGAAGCCAGCTCTGGCCCTGCAAGTCCCTCCCATATCCTGCCTCCTGCTGCCTGCAGGTGCCATTGGGTCTCCGCGTCTCTAATCTCAGGTGAGCCGCCCTCCCCACCTCCTCCAGACTCCCAGTCACTTCCCCAGTGTCCAGGGTCCCCCTCCCCCCCCAGATTTCTCACTGGCTCACACTTTCCCAACCTCCAGACTTTGCCCACAGGGACCCAGGAGTGCTGCTTCCAGCCTCCCTGCCCCCAGCCCCAGGACGCTGTAGGGGTCCAGCAGCTCTGCCTGCCCTGAGGACCCCACCTTGGAGGCAGGAGCCACAGTTCTTTCCTGGCCCCGCAGCTGGGGGCTGCTGCCCTCTCCTATCCCAGGCCTGTGGCTCCCTGTCTCAACGTACCCTTTAGGGATTCAGATCCTAAGCTTCACCAAGGAGTCCCAGGAGGGCTCCCTGGCTCCCAATCAGACCTCAGAACACTGTCCTCGGGCTTCCCCAGGCTCTGCCCCCTGGAGCCCCCCTGCCCCACAGGGGCCCTGAGCTGCCTGCCAGGAGTGGTTACAATGTAACACCTCCCTGAGTCTACCCTGCCCCCTCCCCAGGCCTCCTGCTGCCCTGCCCTCACTTCTCTGGGAGCCCTCAGGTCTGGGATTTCTCTCCAGCCTCAGGCTCCCCTGGTCATTCCATGGTGCCTCCATCCCAGAGCCCCCCCCCTACAGAGCTCTAGCACAGGGTCATGGAGGCTCTGATTGGTCACACCCCATTTGGGATCCCCAGCCCCCTCTGCCTCTTGGGACTCTGGAGGAGGATGGGGAGGGGAGGGGGCCAGAACAGGAGACAGAGAGGGAGGGAAGGAGCCTCCCTGTTCAGACCCTCCCCATTTCCATCCTGACCCTCCCTGCTGCCTCCCTCCCTCTACAGGTTGGACTCTTTCCCCTGAGGGCAGGGCCTGGGTCTTTCTAACCCCTAGGGGACCTCCCCCTCTGTAAACCCCAACTGGGCAACCTCCAGCCTAGGAGGAGAGGGGCAAGAGCTCTCCCCTCTGGGATCCTTCTCCCTCCCAGCTCAATGTGCAGAGGACCAAGGCCTGGCCCCAGCAGCTATTGGGGCCGATCCAGACACCACAGTTGGAGGGAAATTAGGGGATTTATTATGAGGTAGAACCAGTAGCAGTGGTCCAGAGTGTGAGCCCCAAGACAGTGAGCCTATGATTCAGGTTCCAGGTGGGGCAGGCAGGCTTTTCTGTGCTGAGGTGGAGGAGGGAAGGACTTTCCAGATGGCTCCAGGCTGTGTCCTGGGTATCAGAAAGGCCTAGTGGGAAGTCTGTGTGGAAGAGCTTTGGCTGCTGCTCCCCCCTGTGGGGCCTAGGAGGGTGGGAGAGCAGGTCCCTGGGGCAGAAAACGTCCAGGGATAAGGTGGAGGAGCTTTCCCAAAGGGAGTAATTTTGGTTCCTTTGCTACCTACACAGGGAGCCTGGATTGTGCAGGAATGGCCCCTGGGAGCAGCCCAGCCCCAGCCCAGGTGAGTGCAGCCCCTCCTTAGGCTTGACCAACACCAGCAACCCAGCCATTTCCATGGGCATAGAGGAAGGTCTGTGAAGCTGGAGATACCTGCCTCAGGGATTGTTTCTTTACAAAAATAGGCATCAAAATGATTCCAATAGTAAAAACACTGCCCTGCTCCCATCTTCATTTTAAACTGATTCCCTGGCACCTTTGACAAGGGATGATAGGTGTTTCAGGGAACCCAATGACCAGAGTCCCTTGGTGGGCAGTCTGGAATGAATTCTGTGCTTAAAGGAACAGGTATTTTTAACATCTACTGTGCAGGCATATTACCCATAATTCACTGGGAAATAGTGGGAGGGTTGGGGGGGACAGGGGAGGTGGGAGGGGGGGACACACTGCATGGAGGTGTGGTTTCCGGCTTGAATCGTCTCTAAGACAGTTAGTGGTCAGGGCTGAGAAGTGCCCAGTCTGCCACCCATCAGTGCCGCGTTTGACAAGGTGGATGTTGGGAGTATACACATGTCCCAAGCTGAGGGATCCCAGATGTGCATAACAGGACTGATCCCCATCCAGTGAACGGTTCATGGTGCAGCTGGCCATTGTACTAAGAGATAAACAGATCACAAATGGGTGCTAGGCAGAGAGCTGGCGGGGGGAAGGGGTGGAGTTAATGCTCTGAGGCTGGGGAGATTTGGGGCTAGGGAGAACAGTGATTTTGCAAACTGATGTGATTTTACAAACTGTGGTTCAAGCACAGACACCCAAGCAACCCATCACCCTGGTGTCTTGAACACTGGCCCCCACCCCCATGCTGCCCTCCCAGGTCCTTTTATGAGGCAAAGTTAAGTGACTTACCCAGAGTCACACAGCTAGTAAATCTCAAGTGTCTGGGGTTGGATTTGATCCCAGATCCTGCTGACTGTCAGTACTCTATCACATTCCATTTGGTTTTAACTTCCCCTTCATTGCTGCTCCCTAACAAGAGTGACCCCTTCACTCCTTCCTCTCTATCACCCAGGGCCCCTGTCTTTGCTCTCTTAATGACTGCCAGCAGCCCCTCCCCTACACACAGCTCCTCCCCCTCCTCTCTCTTCCTGGGGCCAAGCTCTCCCTTGTAGTGACTGAAGCTCCAAGAAACCCTTCCCCCTGAGTCTTGTCTGGGCAGGCCTGCAGCAGAGCCCTGAAGGCTCCCCCAGCTCCTGTCCTTGGCTGTGTGGTCATCAGAGGAGAAATTGTGCAGCTGGTGCTGCTAGTGTCCTCCTGGCCTAGTTCACACAAGCCTTCCCAGGTCCCTCTGAGCCCCCCCTTTACCAGTTCTTAGCACAAGTCAATGAGCATTTAGAAAGGCCCTAGATACTCAAGCCCAGATTTCCTGTACAGACTGCTCTGGGCCATCCTGCTGCTCCTGGGTGTCTAAGACCCAGCCACAAAGTGATTGAATGTGAGACAGCTTCTCTCCTGTTTAAAAGAGGCTATGTTGGTCCTGGGCACCAGGACTGGCTTCCCCTCATACCCTGTTACTGTGCAGATTGGCTTCCCGGTGGGATAGTTTGGTCTACCCTGTGCTGACTGCCTGCTCTGGCAGAGACCATGAGAGCAACAAGGGGAAAAGGGAGGTTTGACAGAGTCAGGTCAGTGTGTCAAGGTACCTCAGACAGCTTCTTGGGAAATCTGAGTCTCCCATGGGCTGGAGCAGGTCCTGGATTGACCTGGGAAGGGAGTAATTGGTGGAACTGACCCAGGGCAATACTCAGTTTAGATGGTGAAGAAAAATCAGAGACTCCCAGGTCATACAACAAGGAAATGGAGCTTTATTTAAGTGCAGCATGAAAAGGACATTCAGTAAGGATGTTAGAATTCTTTAGCTTAGCACCATGTCATGATAATTTCTCAGGAACTGATTGGTCATTGTGTTCATCAGACTTCCAGTGTGTGTATAACACATATGTATGAATATAGACCTTTGTGGCAGTCAAGGTCCACCTGATCCTCCTCCCACCTGCACCCTCCCATACTCTGAGAACAGAAGAAGAACAAATCCCATTATACAATGTAGAGTCAGTCTGAAAAAAACAAGCCCACAGGGGTGGCTAGATGACACAGTGAGTAGAGGACCAGCCCTGGAGTCAGGAGGACCTGAGTTCAAATCCGGCCTTCAAACACTTGATAGACTTACTAGCCATAGGACTTTGGGCAAGTCACTTAACCCCAATTGCCCTCCAAAAAGCAAAACAACAACAACAACAATAACACAAACCAAGCCCACTGTGCTATGCCCTAAAACACATTTCTTCTTCTCTCCCTGAGTCCTTCCCCTCGAGGGCATCCTTGGCCCTCTGCAGTCTGAACTGGTGCCTACACTGATTCAAGGTCAATGAAGTGGCACACCTTAACGTTTGTAAGCTTATCTCTTAATCTATATCCCGTTTGGGAGTAATCTCAGATTCTCTTTGCCCAGCTGGTAAAAATGAAATTTCTTTTGTTTAAGCCTGTTCCTTCCCATAACTTGTCCTCCTCCTACTTCCCCCCTCCTTTCCTTTCCCTTCTCTTCACTGGGGAGCAGAATGTGTGTCTACACACAACTCTGTTGTCTCTGCCCTTCCTTCCTTTGACTGGAGGACTTAGGTTCAGGCATCAGGTGTTCCCACCCTCTCCCTCCTTGTTTGTATAGATGTCCGCTCATGTCCATCCTTATGTGAGATAATGTTTCCTACCTTCCTTTCCATCCACCCACCTCAGTGTGTTCCTTGTCCACTCTTTCCTTCTCCCTCCCAGGTCTTCACTGATTTGATTCTCTTTGTGAACCCTGAGAGATCACAGAGGACACATGTCACTTCCCCACATTTTAATACAAGTAGTTTATCAATTATATTTTTATTCCCCTAGGCTAATTCATCGTTCTTTCCTTTCTGATGTTTCTCTTCACTTGTCTATGAACTCTCTGCAGTTATGGCCTTTTTATCAAGAATGCTTAAAAGTCCTTTCCTTAAGGGTCATTTCCCCCCATATCATTATGCTCAGTTTTGTTGGGGAACCTACTATGGGTTATAAGACTGTGTCCTTTACCTTCTAGCATATCCTCTTCCAAGCTCTGTGCTCTTTAAATGATGGTTATTGTCAAATTGTGTATGATCCTGTGGCTCCATGGCACTTGAATTGTTTTTGTGACTACTTAGGATATTTTCCTTATTCACTTGTTAGCTTTGTCTTTTTGGCAATGGTGTTCCTGAGAGTTTTCACTCAGAGATTTCTTTCAGGAAATGATCTATGGTTCATTTTGACTTTCTGCTCTGTAAGACATCTGGGCAGTTTTAAGATTCCTTGAAATCTCAAATGGAGGGGGGCGGAGCCAAGATGGAGGAGTAGAAACAGCGCGTCCAAGCCACTCTCCCCCCAGATCACCTCCAAACTATGTAAAAGGGGACTCTGAACAACTTCTAGAGCCCCAGCACCCACAGAATGACACAAAGAAGCTAACCTCCCACTGAGGACAGCCCAGCAGCCCTGCAGGAAGGACCAGCGCAGCGCTCTGGGAGCTAGCAGCACAGCGTGCAGTGCATGGGGAGCTGAGCACAGGTCCGCCTGAGTCGCGGTTTTAGCCCCAGGGCGGCAGGGCCAGCAGCCGGCTGAAGGGACCCCAGAAAACCAACAGCTGTGCAGCTGTGGCGATTCCAGAATTATCAACATAGACATGCCTAGGAAAAGTGAGAGGTTAGTGCCCTATGGACTTTGGGAACAGTATTTGGGGAATGCGTCGGCTTCCTCCCCTGGGGGCTAGAAGCTGCTGAGAAGACACACCATTTTGTAGTTTTCAGAGGCAGCTCCAGCTCCTGGCCTGCGAACTGTAGGGAGATCCAGCAATCAGTCTTGGGGGGTAATCACTCTTGCTATAACCTCCCTGGATCTGGATTGTGATCTGGGGTGGAAGTTGTGGGTGGGTTTACAGCTTGCCAGAAACAGAAGTTGCCCTCCCACACGTTCAGGACGAAAATTCCCCTATCTGTCAGCAAAGATATACTGTGGCAACAAGCCCAAAAGTCAAGTAATTAAGTGGCAACATGCCAAGGCAAAGGAAACAGATTAAACAGAAAAATGCAACCTTAGACTCCTACTTTGGGGGCAAAGAGGATCGAAGCATAGAACAGGAGGAGGGATGTGAGATCAGAAATCCTGCTCCAAAAGCCCCAAAGGAAAACATGAGTGGGTTACAGGCCATAGAGGACCTTAAGAAGGACTTTAAAAATCAAATAAGAGAAGTGGAGGAAAATTTGGGAAGAGAAATGAGAAGGATACAGGAAAAGTGTGAAATGAGGGTCAACAGCCTGACTGAGGAAAACAAGACCTTAAAAAATAGACTAACTCAAATGGCAAAGGAGGCCCAAAAGGGCAATGAGGAGAAGAATGCCTTAAAAAGTCAAATTCGCCAGATGGAAAAAGAATCTCAAAAGTTCACTGAGGAGATTCATTCCTTCAGAGTTAGACTGGAGCAAATGGAAGCTAAATGACTTTATGAGAAATCAAGATGCTGTTAAGCAGATCCAAACAAATGAAAGATTAGAAGGCAATGTGAAATATCTCATGGGAAAAACCACTGACCTGGAAAATAGATCCAGGAGAGACAATTTAAAAATTATTGGACTACTGAAAGCCATGATCAAAGAAAGAACCTAGAAATCACCCTTCAAGAAATTCTCAAGGAAAACTGCCATGATGTTTTAGATCCAGAGGGCAAAATAGAGGTTGAAAGAATCCACCAATCACCTCCTGAAAAAGATCCCAAAAAGAAAACTCCCAGGAATATTATAGCCAGGTTCCAGATCCCCAGATCAAGGAGAAAATACTCCAAGCAGCCAGGAAGAAACAATTTCAATATTGTGGAAACACAATCAGAATAGCCCAGGACCTGGCAGCCTCTACACTGAGGGATCAAAGGGCATGGAATATGATATTCCAGAGGGCAAAAGAACTGGGAATGAACCCAAGGGTCACCTACCCAGCAAAACTGAGTGTTTTGTTTCAGGGGAAAATATGGTCATTCAGTGGAATAGAGGACTTTCAAGCATTCTTGAGGAAAAAACCAGAGTTGAATAGAAAATTTGACATTCAGACACAAGAAGCAAGAGATGCCTGAGGAGGTAATCAGGGAAAAGAAATCAAAAGGAACTTATCAAAGTTGAACTACTTTCATTCCTATATGGAAAAACAGTAACTGTGACTGATGAAATCTTTCTCAGTATGAAAATAATGGAAGGGGTGGCTAGGTGGTGCAGTGAGTAGAGAGTCAGCCCTGGAGTCCAAAGGACCTGAGTTCTGATCTGACCTCAGATGCTTCACGCACACACAAATAAAAACCTAGCCATGTGGCCTTGGGCAAGTTACTTAATCCCGATTTCCCTCCAAAAAAAAAACAAAAAAACAAAAAAGAAAATAATGGAAGAAGGGTGTATGGTCATATGAATACATATGTGAATGTGTGTGTATATGGTTACAGTTATACATGGATAGAGGCCATAGGTTGAATTTGTTGGGAAGGGATGATACTTAAGGGGTGAAATTATGAGGTGAGATAGGAAAGTGACAAGAGGAGATGGGGAGAGACAGGGTAGGGTAAACTATCCCATGTAGAAGAAGCAAAGGGAAGTGGTTGCAAGGGAGGGGGAGAACAGGAAGGCAAAAAGGCAAAATCACATTCTCATTGAATTTGGTTCTGGGAGAGAATGACATACATACTAAATGGGATATCTTAACTTGCAGCAGAATAGGGGGAAGAGGGTTGAGAGGAGGGATCCTGGATGGGAGGGCATCCTTGGGGGGAGGGGAGATTGGAAGTACCCACTATAGAAAAGGGACAGGATCAAGTAGGGAATGGACCAGGTGGGGGGATGGGATGAGTGGGAGGAAATTATAAGCAGCCTTGTACAATATATCTACTATGGTAATGTTTTGCATAGCTAGACAT
This sequence comes from Gymnobelideus leadbeateri, assembly GCA_011680675.1. Lineage (NCBI taxonomy): Eukaryota > Metazoa > Chordata > Mammalia > Diprotodontia > Petauridae > Gymnobelideus > Gymnobelideus leadbeateri. Next base: position 254,911 of record WOXC01006273.1, on the reverse strand, counting down.
GTACAACATATACTGAGTTACTTATCTTCCCAGAGGGAATGGGTGACAAGGGAGGAAGGAAATGGATCTGAAATTCGAGGTCTTAAGATTAAATGTTTCAAATATATATAAATACTATTATTAATACTCTTTTGCTTGTAATTGGGAGATAAGATGTGCAGGCATTGGGACACAAAGATTCACCTTGCTCTAATGGAAAAGTCAAAGGGGGTATGGGAGAAGGAATGGGAGAGAGCAGATTGGAGGAAGCGATATCTTATGGGACTGCTATTCTGGGAGGGTGGGTAGGGGAAAAACATGGGGGAAAATATTTGTAACTCAAAATCTGGTGGAAATGAATGATGTAAAACAGAAGTTAATAAAGCATTTGTTTAAAAAAAAAGAAATCTCACATGGAAGCTCCTTCTTTTAATGGCGTTTAGATAGTTTAATGTTACTTATGTTTTCCCTTCTCTTTTCTATATGAATATTTTAATATGAGATAACTGACATTTTCTTCTGTTTTTTTTTCAACCTTTTGAATTTGTTTAAATATTTATTTTTGGCTTGTGGCTTCTGTTTGCTGTGTTCCAAGTTTCAGAGAGTCTGTTGCTTGGACAAGGTTTTGTATGCCTTTTACCTATCTGTTTTCTTGTTGATTCTTTATTCCTACTCAATCATTCCTTTTCCATTTCTTTTCCCTTTAAGTACTCTTATTCCACTTAGAAACATGTTTAAATCTTATTCCAAAGCTTCCCAACATTCCATACCCAAACTGTGTTTTTTGGGAGGCGGTGCTTGGAGAGATGAATCGCTCTTCAGTATTTGTGACTCCAGTTCCTTTGCAGCCATAACCATTCATTATGGTGATATTGTTCTTCTTTTGTTGGCTAATTCTTCCAGCCTACTTCCTCTGCAGCACCCTGGAGGGAATGAATGTCGGGACTGCTCTTGTGTATGCTTCCTTGGGGTCCTGAGTGTTTTGTACTTCCTCGCTTCATCCCCCAGGGCCTGTGGAACCAGGAATTGCACTGCTTGTCACAGATTCCCTTGACCCTGGCTATGTGAGCTGGGCCTGGGTAATAGGAGAGAGAGCTGCTCGTGGCAGCAGTCCTGTTGCAGTTCCCTGATGTGGGTCTGAATCTTCTTGCACTATTACTCATTATTTCATTGTAGGAATGCTCCTTGGGCAGAGTCTTCCTCTCTAGACTTGTACAAACAGTTCATGGACCTCCCCTTTGCCCCCTTTACCAATCTGGACCAAGGGATCACAGGTTTTTCTGGTTTTCCCCATTAGGATTTGGTCTTGACATTGTCCAGATGGCTTAGCCATTTATAGAGAGTTCACTGCCTTGTTTCACTCTCTCTGCCATGCCCAGAGACATGTTCCTCATTTTACATAAGTTGAGAAAACTCTCCCAGATGTTAAGGGATTTGCCCAGCATCACATGGCTGTTAGTGTCTGAGGCTTGATGTGAGCCCTGGTTGACCCCATGATCAGTCTTCCTGAATGCTGGACCAGATATTTTGGTGGAGGAGGAAGATGAAAAGCTATGGGAAGTAATCTGGCACTAAGATATTTGATGGAGAAACATCCATCAAGTGCTTGGGACACAGAAAGGGACAAGAGACAATACAGTTACTGAAGGACCTCACAGTCTATAGGGAAATGGTATAAAATAAGAATTAACAGCAAGAAGGCACTAGAATTAAGAGGGCTTGGGAAAGGCTTCCTATGAATGAGACTGAAGTTGGGACAGAAGAAAGTCAGCGCAGCCAGCAGGGCAGCTGGGTCGAGCAGTGCTTAGACTGCCAGGTCTGGAGTCAGGAAACTTGAGGTCAAATCCAGCCTCAGACTCTTACAAGTTGTGTGACCCTAGGCAAGTCACTTGACCCACTTTGCCTCAGTTTTCTGCTCTGTGAATTGAGCTGTGGAAGGTAGTGGCCAATCACTCCAGTGTCTTTGCCAAGGAAACCCCCAAATCATGAAGAGATGGACGTGACTGAACCAGATGAGCAGCATTAGGGAAGGTGGGAGGAAGAGAGTGACAGTGGGGCTGTCCAGTGACATGGGCGGGGAGGGGGGGGACTGAAAGTGTATGGAGCCGAGGGATGGAGGGTCTTGTTTAGGGAACAGCCAGGAGGCCAGGGTCACTGGATAGAGGAGTATATGTAGGCAGGGAATAGGCCATAAAGGGCTTTGCATGACTATAGTATTTGTATTTGTCCTGCTGGTTACTGAGTGGTTGGCCAGGGAGGTGACATGGTCAGAGCCCCCTTTAGGAAAACTCACTTTAGTGGCTGAATAGAGGACACGTGGGGGTGGGGAAAATCCTGCCTTAGGCAGAAGGGATGTGAAGGGATGAGGGCTTGGACCTGGGTGGGGCAGGATTAGGTGTTGGAGAAGTGATCATATTCATGAGAAGTTGGGAAGGTGAACTCAGCAGAACGGGACAATAGATGGGATGTGGAGGAGAGAGTGTGAGGAGCAGAAGGTGGAACCCAGCTTGGGGTCCCCAGTGACTTGGACCAGGGGCCCACTGACATCTTGGGGGCCTCCTACCAAGGCCTGGGTTGTATAAGTGAGGACCGGGGTCTTGAGGCAGCCCTAGGGGGTCAGGAGCTGTTGGAGGCTCTAGGTGGAATTCCTAGAGAGAGCCAGGGTCAGCATCCAGTGTGGTCTGGCTCAGATCCCAGGAGGGGAGCAGGGGCTCAGGCACAGCTACTAGCCCTGTCTGAATCATGCACAAGAATCACCAGGGCAGGAATCCCAGTCTAACATAGGACCTGCCAAGCTTGCCAGCTGGCTGATGTGGCCAAGTTCAGTATATTTACTCTTGCCAAGAAGGCTGAAAACCAGATCAGGAGCCTGCAGAACTCAGATCCTGTTGTGGGCAGGGGGGAGCCTATATCAACTTGGCACAGATCAGAGCCTTTGAGGGGCACTGAAAGCTCTCAGATCCCCAGCCTGAGCTGTCCTTGAGATCCTGGGGTAAGGCAGCCTTCAGTATTGCCAAGAGAGCCCAGGAGGACCCAGGAGAACACAAGCTCTGCTGGGGAGTATCTCTCACCACTCAGTGCTGGCCAGATTCTGATGAGGATCTTTCTGGAATCCTCCTCCTGTTTTCATGTAGATAAGACTTTATTTCAGCCACCCAGGATACAAGCTCGATCTTTATCTTCCTTCTCTTTTCAGTGATTATATTAAATGTCAGTTTTCCCCCAGAATGCACTGTATCTGCCAGCTTCTCACAGACTTTCCTTCAGACTGTATCACATCAGTTCTGATAGGAAAGGAATGTCACATCCCCCTCTCTTTTTGTCCTCCAGAGATGAACCTGTGTCAGGGATACAACACATACTTTCTCCCTGATTCCACAAAGAGACACACTCCATAATTAATAAGACATTTTTCAACTTTCTTACAATTTAAGATGTTTTGTCACATTTGAATGTGAATATGAATTTTCTCAAAAGTCCACTGGGTTTTTACTGACTGTGGTTTCAAGAGGTGACTCTGAAATTTCCTCCCTTAAAGTGATGTGGATTGGAATATTTAACTCTGAAGTGTCTTTCAGCTCTACGTTCTATGACTTTTGATGATGTAGGAGACAGTGACATTCAAGGATGTGGCTGTGGACTTCACCCAGGAGGAGTGGGGCCTCTTGGACCATCCTCAGAAGGAGCTGTACAAGGAGGTCATGCTGGAGAATGCCCAGAACCTGCTCTTCCTGGGTAAGGACACTTCCCATTTTCCCTCTGAGTCTTCAACCAAAGGGAATGTCTCCATTCCATGGTATACAGGCTTTGGGGCATCTGTCAGTTATCACAGAAGAGTGTGGGCTCCTGTGTCCAAGAGACAGACTCCACCTGCACCCTTATTTTCCTCTAGAAAGCCTTTGCGTTGTGGGATAGGAAGCTGAGGCTTTCCTTTGTTGCTCCTGAGGCAGTCTCTTAGCAGTTCTAGGCAGCTTCAGGTCAAAGGTCCAGTCAGTGTGGAAGAATCTCAGACTTGGAACCACTCTCAGGGGTTATTGGGTCTAAGCTCTGCTGGACATGAATTTAGCCACCCAATCTCTGAAAACTACTGAGGCAGCTTTTCCTTGCATCCCCTTCCTCTCTGAGATGGGCATAATATTTGGAATATTCTGCTATTTAACAAGCACACATTGGTAGCTGGTAACTTTGACTTGTGGCTGGTGTAGCAGGCTTGTCCTTAATCCTCCTTCATGTTGCCCTAAACTTCCCACACAGAGGGTGGGAAAGGGAAGGTAATGAGCGTTTATATTCACCTGCTATTTACCATGTGCTGGGCCAAGGGCTTTCTTTACCATATTATCTCACTTCATCCCCGTGATAACCTTCCAGGTTAGGTGATAATATTATGCCCATTTTACACTTTGAGAAACTGAGGCAGGCAGAGGTTAAGTGACTTGTCCAGGAGCATACACCTCCCAACTCTCTAAGGTTGTATTTAAACCCAGGCCTTTTGGACTCCAGGTCCACAGCTCTCTCCACTGCACCACCAGCTGCCTCTGATTTCTGGACAATGGAAACCATGCCATGGGTCCATCCTTCCCTGAGGAAGGTGCACAGGATCAAATTCTCTGATTCCAAAGTGGCTCCCTCATTTTATCCCCCACCTCTCCCCAGAACTCATCAAAATTAATACTATTGGAACTTTACCTCAGGATTCCTGGGAACCACCTTTGGGTCCTTGCTTGCACTCCCCTGTGGGTGCCAGGAAAAACAGACTGACTGAAAAATAGCATTTGGACCCACAAGGAAGACTCTAACCCAAGGAGGAAAACACCCCCTGAATGGACAATGCTCAGGGTTTATATGGGGGTCAGGGAGTGAGGAGCCAGGCAGGGGGCAGGGCAAAGGATGAGGCATCAGGGTCCCTGGTGCTGGGGCTTGAGGCTGATCTGA